>UELW01000089.1:183339-443425 GCA_900490495.1 Danionella dracula
TAGTACCAAAGGAATCTAACAACTGGCCAAGGATCAGACGAGACACACACCTCGAGCGACAGCTTTTCACTCATTTCAGAGGATTTTTTCGAGTTTTATAAAACGAAAATCTCTGTTTTGGCAATTCTTAATGTGGAAATGTTGATTTAAAAAAAAATTCTGAAAGAGGTTCAACTTTATATCTTTGTCTCATTTCATATAGTTATTTAATCTTATTTAATATAAAATAAGCAATGTCATCATTATGTTATAATGTTTTAGTTTCTATTTTATTTTGCTACATTTCGATGATCCCAGTTTTATGTTATTTAATCTTATTTTAACAGTTTTTACATTTTATTCTGTGGTGAATTGAAAATCCCTCTTTCTAGTTTTTCTCTTCGTCTTTCTTTTCACATCTTTTCATATTTTTTATGTGAGTGGATTTCAAAATTCCATGTATATTCAAAGATAATGAAATCATGAAATAGTCCCCGTATTTGCTAAACTAAGTATTTACTTAAAAAAATTTTTTTTTTGTGATTTGTACAAACATCATAGAAAATCTATAATAGACAATATCTAATAAACCCAGGGGCCTGATCGAGTGGCTGCAGGTTAGAGATGTCACTTTTGAGCAGCTTGATCATGGTAGAACGTCCAGCGTTCCTTCCTGTTTGTTATGCTTCGGCCCTTCTTCAGGTGTATTATTGTTCAGAACCTTGAAGCTTCTTAAAGATCTGGTTTGTGATCTTGTGAAGGGTGTGTTTGATGTATTTAAAGCAAAGCGGCCCTAGACCAAAAGTGCGTTGTTGTTGTTGTTGCTGCTGCTGTTGTTATGCTGATTTTGCTGATTGGCTATCAATGTGCTTTGGTACCTGACGACTCCAGCCCTCTGAATTCATGATTTCAAGATGAGAAGAGCTGCTAGAGTTCTTCTTCTAACATGATCTCCTCTCAGCCTCTCAACTCTCCTTTCGCTCCTCCGCTCAGGTGTCTGCCATGGAAAACATGACGGAGAAGCTGGAAAGCTTTAATGCTCTGAAAACTGGATGCTCCCGGTTCCCTCCAGCACCCCTCGCACCATCTTTTCAACTTCCGCTCGCCGCCACCCTCTCTCTCCGAGGCTATCTTACGCAAAGGCAAGGAGCGATACACCTGCAGGTGAGCGCCACGCATGAAACACGCTTTGAACAAGAGTTTGCTTTCTATTTAATGTTGTTGAAAACGGATGAACCTTGTGAAGTTTAAAAAAAGGATCCAGTACAATCTTTAATGTCGTTCAAAGCATTTATACACTGCAAAGTTTGATCCGTGAATACGTCTTCTTCATCTTTCTACTTCATCTTCTTTCTCTTTTTCATCTTTGCCTTCTTTTTCTTCGTCTTTGTCGTCTTTAGCTCCTTCGTCATCTTCGTTGCCTTTTCATCTTTACTTTTTCTTCTTCATCTTCGTTTGCTTTTTGTCGTCTTCCACATCGTTATCATCTTATTCATCTTCCACATCTGCTGCTTCTTCTTCTTCTTCTTCGTTATTTTCCAAGTCTTCTTCACTTTCACCTTTTTCTTCTCCATCTTCTTTGCCTTCTTTTTCATCTTCATCTTCTTTAGCTCCTTCATCATCTTTGTTGCCTTTTTCATCTTTTTCTTCTTCGTCTTTATTTGCTTTTTGTCATCGTCCACATCTTCATCATCTTCATAATCTTCCACATCTGCTGCTGCTTCTTCTTCTTTATTTCCCAAGTCTTATTCTCTTTCACCTTTTTCTTCTCCATCTTCTTCGCCTTAATTTTCATCTTCATTGTCTTTATCACATTCTTATTTGTGTTCATCTTCCTCATAATTTTCTTTGTCTTTCTTTTTTCTTGTCATTTTCATTTTCGTTTTCTTCTTCTTCTTCGCCATTTTCAGTTTCTGCTGCATCTTGCTTTTCTTATTTTTTTATTCATCTTTTTTTCTCTTCTTCATCTTTGTCTTCTTTTTCATCGTCATTTTTGCCTTTATCTTCTTTCTTTTCCAGGCCTACTGCTTTTTCATATTTTTCTTCATCTTCTTTGCCTTCTTTTTGTGCTTCAATCCACTTTATCTTCCTTGTCTTCTTATTTTTTCTTACTCTGCCACCTTCTTTTTCTTTTTCTTCACCTTCATACTGAAATGAAGCTCACTGATTGGCAACAGTACAGGACGGCTTTCCAAGGTTTAGGTGATATTTTGATCAAGACATGAGACACAAACGCGCTTCGTCTAATTGAGCAAATTCAGGTTAAACGTAGATGTCATGTTGGTAAGCGCTTCCAGGGGTGAATTACTCTTAAACTACGACATGTGCCCCTAGCTATTTACTTAGTTCTAATTCTCTAAGATAAAAATCTTTTCCTTACTCATCTGTAGATGATTTTGCTGATCATCTTCCTTCCAAAAGCCTGGCCCCTGCTCTTTCCAGGGAAATGAAGATATGATATAGTGACTATTCCTCTGGATTGAAGCGATTCATTTCTTTTATTGATTATTTATTTATTTTGCATTCTTCAAATTAATTACATTAATCAATCAATCAATCAATCATATAAACATACATCAGGGCAGGATGGTGTTAATAGAAAATGGGAAAAGAGGAGAGAAGTAATTGAGGGGGAAAGAGTCAGGATTGAGTTGAAGAAATAAACAAATTCAAAAATAAGATTAGATACCTACCTTAGCACATCCAAACAGTTTGTTAGAGTTTGCACAGTTTGCACCTATCTACACATATGTATACAAATATAAATATACATACATACACGCAGTTAATGATCTATGCAACAACAAAAAAATATACACACATACATATATACCCACATATACATACATACACATATAATACACACACATTACTTTTTTAATGTTTAATTAGTTACTGAATCTTGTTAGAAGTTTCCTTCTGGATGTTTTCAAACTCTGCATCTCCTTCTCTGCAGGTACTGTGGGAAAATCTTTCCCCGATCAGCCAATCTCACAAGGCACTTACGAACCCATACAGGAGAGCAGCCCTACAGGTAAGCCGCTCCCAGGCCACCCTGCACCACTGGAGTCTCGAGCACCACACTCCAAGCATGCGACGCGAGTTTGACATTCCAGACTGAAGCGGAGCACAAAAACACACACGGAGAGCTATAACGTTTACTGATCAGCACATGTGTTCTGGCACCACTGTAATACAAGCTTTCGTTCGGTCGGAGTGTGCGCGATCAGAGCCAGATGATTGATTCTGTCTGTGCAGATGTTTCGGAGCTAGAGCGAGCTCTGGACATTGTCGGCTGGTAATAGCACCCTGGAGACACCCTGGCTCTGTTTATAGAGTGGCTTAATTATCATTGATTTGGTTTTGAGCCAGCTGTGGAAAGTCCTGCACTAGGGTGAAGAGGGCACTCAAAGACGAGGGGGGGGCTTTCAGAGGTTTAAATGATATTTTGATCCAGACGTCGCTTACGCGTGAAAGAAACGTGGCGCACAAGCTTCTCAGCACTTCTTGCGTTTGAGTAAATTCAGGTTAGACTCTGTGTTATGTTGGTAAATGCTTCCAGGGGAGAATTACTCATAGGGTTAGGTTGCAAACGAGACATTTGGATCAAGTCTGCATTATTTTAGATTTAGTGTAATGAGCATCTATTTGTAGTGTTTGTGCAGTGTGGTGAGCTTCGAAAGGTTAGCTTCTTTCACATTTAAAACATTTCATTGTGCTTTACAGGTGAAAAAGTAAGTGAACATTATTGAAGCTATTGTTAAATTATTTTTCACTCTAGCTATTGTTAATTTAAAGTTAAATTAAGTTTAAAAGTAATTTAAACAGAGGTGCAGCAACATCTACTTGCTGTAACTGTAATTGGGTAGTTTTTGTGCCCTTCTAATTTTTAAGTATGTAATTTTAATTTTACTCAAGTCATTTAAAACAGAATAGTTTTGTATGAGTGAAAATATTTTATATAAAAATATTGTGAGTCCTGTGTGTCCAGACGAAGGCGGGTTTAATGTTAAGTTGCACTTACCGCTCATGTGAAGGGTGTGAAAGTGTGATAGAGATAACGTCTGTGAAAGAAGATAAAGTAATGCAAGAGAATGCAAAACACCTTTTCTTTATTTAATTTTTTTTCTTACCAGAATGTCTTTTAGGGGTCTCTGTAGGGGTCAAATTGAAAAAGTTAACTTTTAATGGTGCATTTTTGGGGGAAATTACAGGGTTTCTTGAAAGACGACGCTTACTCGGTTGCAAAAGTAGTCTGAAGTTTTTGATTCTCAAACACCCCTAGTGTTTGAGAGCTGTATGACAGTGAAGACCCCATCTACCAGGCAGCATGTTTTTAAGAAATATTTTGTAATAATTAAATATAATACAATTTAAAAAAAAGATTTCAGTTAGCTCATGCTCTCACCTCTTTATTATTACACTTTTGCATCCATCCATCATCATAAACTTTCTCCCTGTTCGGGGTCTCCACAGCAGTATATGTTTTATGCGGCGGATGCCCTTCCAGCTGCAACCCATCGCTGGGAAACATTCACACACACTTATTCTCACTAAAACAAAAAATTGTTTTTACTCAATTCACTTATTCCGCATGTCTTTGTTCTTGTGGGGGAAACCGGAGCACTCGGAGTAAACCCACGCGATCACGAGGAGAACATGAGAACTCCACACAGAGATACCAACTGACCCAGCCGAGGCTCGAACCAGCGACCTTCTTGCTGTGAGACAACCGTGCTACCCACTGCGCCATCCGTTACATCCTAGTGTAAACTTTGGCCAAGCGGAATATGAAAACCTCTTCAAGTCAACGGAATGGTTTTCTTAGTGAGACCGTCATTAGAAACTTGATGTCTTGAGAGCAGCTCTGTTCAGACTTTAATCAAATCTGTTGTTGTAGTTTTGGAGGAACTAAATTGCCCCCACTACAGCTCCTCTTCTGGCTGTTTTGGTTATAGCTAGACGTCTGACCTCATGATCAAAACATTTCGGCTCAGCTTGCCGTCCAATTGTACATGCAGTAAACTCTCCTAATGATCTAAAGTTATCTATTCACTCTCTTTTATAAATATCAGTCAGTTTCTCTGCAATCGAGCAAATCTAGCTCCGAGGCTTTGGAGAAGAAAAAGAGCCTCTCAAGGGACTCAAAATCCCCCGATTTACTCTCCGAAAAGATTTAGCCAAACCAAACTCAGACATCATCAGCATCTCCCCATTGTGCTGGGTTATTCGCCCGCTGAAGATGCTATCAGCGGCACCATCCAGCCAAATTGGTCCACTTGCCCTGACCATTGAAAGACCCCATTTGGAGCGCAACGCTTCATGTACAGTGCTTGTAAGCGGGGAAAAATCCGAGATGTTGAAGCCAGTTAAAGCCTCTTGGGAGCGAGTAATGAGAATAAACGAAATGAGGAGGAAGAGGCGGGTCAGGCCTTCTCTAGCAACCAAGTTTAGTAAGCATCTCAGGTCAGATACATTCACTCGCCAATAAAAATGCGATTCAGAGGTCTTTCACAGAGCAATTATCCCTGAACATCAACTCTAGAGGAGCACGGCCGACTGGGCCCTGCGACCGCCCAACAAAGAGGGGCTTGTACGGTTGTGGCTTTGAACTGAAACTTAACTTGGCAAGTTCAGGAGACCCATAAGATTAATATCACATCATGTAAAAAGGGTGGAATAGGTGACCTTTAATCGAATTAAGCTTATGTATTGTTTGCTCTTAATGTGGAGTCTGTTGATGACATCCTTAAATAAGATGCAGCTGTGGTGCAGTCAGATTTAAAAGTGACGTTAAGAGGAATTTGCTTTCCGTTAGTCGCAGTGCGGAGGCTTCCACACACAAATGTTTTTTTTCTGACATTCACTCAATGTATCAAGCTATTTATTTAAAAGTTTCAACCAGGTGATTATCAAGAGGTGCAAAATTTTGTTTTAGGCACTGAAAATGTCATCAATAGAAAGACCCATAAATTCTTGTAATACAATGCAGTCAAGCGAAAGTGAGCAGTTGTCCAGATCTGGAGTGAGCCATACCTGGAGTGTGTGCTCTGCATTTAACCCATCCAGTGTGCACACACACACACACAGCAGTGAACAAACACTCACCCGGAGCAGTGGGAGCCATGGCTGCGGGGCCCGGGGAGCAGTCGGGGAACTGGAGCTCGCTCGAGGGCTCCACAGCTGTGGTTGCTGAAGATGGAGAGCAAGTGTTTCAACCCTCACACCAACTTCAACTCTGGGGATCCAACCCTTCCGATCAGAAGTCGATTTCCTTATCCATCACACCACAACAGCCCAAGTGAAAACATTTTTAATTTTGGTTAAAATAAAACACTCCTCGGAATCAAGCATCACACCTCAGGGATACACTCTTATTAGCATTTAAAGCAGTGATTCCTGTGAAGTGTACCATCCTGGAGATGAAAAACAGACGATGAGATGATCCGCCTGTTCAAGATCTATCTGGTGTATTTAAAAAAAAATGCACAGGTGAAAAAAATGAGTCTGCTCATAAGTCTGATCACACCTGTCTGACACCAAATGAATTATAAGTAAAACAATCCAATGCGATTATACAATTATAAAGTTTTGGGTATTTTGACAACCAACGTTCACAACTAATTAACTCTTAACTAAATGTATAAGGATTAAAGGAGGGGTGAACCAAGTTAAAACGCTAAGGCTAAAAATTCCCTGATATTTTCACGTGCAATAGTTGAAGCAACAATAAAACAGCACCGAACTCAAAATGCATTCTTTCTTAATCAATTTTATTTTCTTACAGTCAGCAAAGTTTCACTCTCTGAGGGTCTGCGTAGAAATTCTATCACTAGGGTCCCCCAAGCCATCACAAGTCTTTAACAACAGCTTGGTTGCCTCCTAACCCGCCCCATAGCCTGCAAGTTTAACAGAATTCTGTTTTCTTAGTGTTCTGTGCAAATGGGAGGAGTTACGAAGCGGGCTGAAAGCATAAACTCCTGTAATATAATGCAATGAAAACACTTTTTGTTTGTAAAACTAACCAATCTTCAATCGTGTCATTTTTGCCTTTTTCTTTTGCCTGTTTCTATCTACCAAGACATCTAGAAGACAATTAAAATGCTATAAGTTATGTTCAATGTATGTAATTGTCAGAAAATCAGTCAAACTAAGTAACCTAGCACTAATAAAGTGTGTATGTGTTATGGATGCCAACACCCCCTCACACGACTTCTTTCTCTCTTCTTTCCAGATGTAAATACTGTGACCGTTCCTTTAGCATCTCCTCCAACCTCCAGCGGCACGTGCGCAACATTCACAACAAGGAAAAACCCTTCAAGTGCCACCTCTGCAACCGCTGCTTCGGTCAGCAGACCAACCTGGACCGACACTTAAAGAAACATGAGCACGAGAATATTCCAGGTCAGTCCAGACCGTCCGGCCAATCCGGGTAAAGAGTCTTTGCCTCTGTTGTTTGCTTAAACGATTGTTGATTTACATATTAAACTCACTAAATTCTATGTTTAGATTCTTTATTTAATTCATGTGCCACCTAGTGGTGAGAAAGTTACACATGACATCTTTAGATTCAAATTTATTGTTGAATACTTCAATTTAGTGTTTTAGTAATTTTAGACTAAATCAAAACAAATCCTCTTATGTTCAATTAAAAGTTTAATTATATGCATATTAAACGAGTAAACTGAAAAACTATGTCTGAAGCCATAGATTATACACTGTTTAAAAGAATGCATTAATTAATAGATAGATAATTAGATTTATTGTTTAGTGTAAGAACAGTAAACTACAAGTTTAACCACATCGTTCTTTAAATTACCTGTTTTATAAAATTTTTTTGCTCAAATGTAGTGTTATTTACAGGGTTATGATTTTACTAATTGTACAAAAAAAGAGGGAAAACAAATTTGAGGGAACATACTCAAATAACAAGAATAAAAAAAGACACGAAACTTGACAAAGTAGAAAAGATAGACAGGGTTTTTTTTTTAACACATAATGCCTCACAACAGAACAACTGAACGCAAATTGATTCAATCGCAATTTTCTTTTGTTGTGAACGGAAGAGCTATCTAGAGAGGGAAAAAATTAATTTACCTCTGGTTTAAAGCTCAGGTGCCTCATGTATCAATGTATAAAAACCTTGAGTTCATGAGAGTTCAGACTCACGATCATATTTATCAAGAGTCAAAATGGTGTGAATTCCTACTTTTCACAGCTGGTGTACATGTTTATTTTTAATGTTTTGGTGACTCCTTCAGGCCATGAAGAGAAACTGTTTGTCCCCAGTGCATGCGCTTAATAACGGAAGCGTTTGGAAAAACACTGTGATTTCCATTTCTGAAGTTCATGTATTTATCTTTTGAACTTCCTGCCTTCAAAAGTATTATACCATATTTTGATTTACTATAAATATCATGTGCATGTACAATCTAAGGTTTCTCAGGGTGGAATGTTTTAGCCCCTTGTAATAAACGCAAAGCAGTTGCAGCTTCATCCTCTTTGTTTGGCTGCTCCAGCATCCCTAAAATGTAAAAATCATCTGAAAGGAAATGTGCTTTTGATAGAACTGTAGGCACACATATTTGGCTCATCTGTAAAAAGTTGTGTGGATATTAAGCAAAGCTAGAGAAGCTAAACCAAATCTGTAAAATAGGCAGATTTATGTTAGGTGTATAATGGATGATATATGTGTAATTTGAACACGCATTAAATGCATATCTTGTTTACTTTCACAGCCATAGGCAGCTCAAGAGATCTGGCACCATATATTACACGCGATCAAATATAATTCAACCCTTGTGTGGTGCTCATATTATTGTTACTCAGGCGGTGTTTGAGTAACCCTTGTGTGGTGTTCATATTATTGTTACTCAGGCGGTGTTTGAGTAACCCTTGTGTGGTGTTCATATTATTGTTACTCAGGCGGTGTTTGAGTAACCCTTGTGTGGTGTTCATATTATTGTTACTCAGGCGGTGTTTGAGTAACCCTTGTGTGGTGTTCATATTATTGTTACTCAGGCGGTGTTTGAGTAATCCTTGTGTGGTGTTCATATTATTGTTACTCAGGCGGTGTTTGAGTAACCCTTGTGTGGTGTTCATATTATTGTTACTCAGGCGGTGTTTGAGTAACCCTTGTGTGGTGTTCATATTATTGTTACTCAGGCGGTGTTTGAGTAACCCTTGTGTGGTGTTCATATTATTGTTACTCAGGCGGTGTTTGAGTAATCCTTGTGTGGTGTTCATATTATTGTTACTCAGGCGGTGTTTGAGTAACCTTTGTGTGGTGTTCATATTATTGTTACTCAGGCGGTGTTTGAGTAACCCTTGTGTGGTGTTCATATTATTGTTACTCAGGCGGTGTTTGAGTAACCCTTGTGTGGTGTTCATATTATTGTTACTCAGGCGGTGTTTGAGTAATCCTTGTGTGGTGTTCTATATTGTTACTCAGGCGGTGTTTGAGTAATCCTTGTGTGGTGTTCATATTATTGTTACTCAGGCGGTGTTTGAGTAACCCTCGTGTGGTGTTCATATTATTGTTACTCAGGCGGTGTTTGAGTAACCCTCGTGTGGTGTTCATATTATTGTTACTCAGGCGGTGTTTGAGTAACCCTTGTGTGGTGTTCATATTATTGTTACTCAGGCGGTGTTTGAGTAACACTTGTGAGGTGTTCATATAATTGTTACTCAGGCAGTGTTTGAGTAACCCTTGTGTGGTGTTCATATTATTGTTACTCAGGCAGTGTTTGAGTAACCCTTGTGTGGTGTTCATATTATTGTTACTCAGGCGGTGTTTGAGTAACCCTTGTGTGGTGTTCATATTATTGTTACTCAGGCGGTGTTTGAGTAACCTTTGTGTGGTGTTCATATTATTGTTACTCAGGCGGTGTTTGAGTAACCCTTGTGTGGTGTTCATATTATTGTTACTCAGGCGGTGTTTGAGTAACCCTTGTGTGGTGTTCATATTATTGTTACTCAGGCGGTGTTTGAGTAACCTTTGTGTGGTGTTCATATTATTGTTACTCAGGCGGTGTTTGAGTAACCCTTGTGTGGTGTTCATATTATTGTTACTCAGGCGGTGTTTGAGTAATCCTTGTGTGGTGTTCATATTATTGTTACTCAGGCGGTGTTTGAGTAACCCTCATGTGGTGTTCATATTATTGTTACTCAGGCGGTGTTTGAGTAACCCTTGTGTGGTGTTCATATTATTGTTACTCAGGCGGTGTTTGAGTAACCCTTGTGTGGTGTTCATATTATTGTCACTCAGGCGGTGTTTGAGTAACCCTTGTGTGGTGTTCATATTATTGTTACTCAGGCGGTGTTTGAGTAACCCTTGTGAGGTGTTCATATAATTGTTACTCAGGCAGTGTTTGAGTAACCCTTGTGTGGTGTTCATATTATTGTTACTCAGGCGGTGTTTGAGTAACCCTTGTGTGGTGTTCATATTATTGTTACTCAGGCGGTGTTTGAGTAACCCTTGTGTGGTGTTCATATTATTGTTACTCAGGCGGTGTTTGAGTAACCCTTGTGTGGTGTTCATATTATTGTTACTCAGGCGGTGTTTGAGTAACCCTTGTGTGGTGTTCACATTATTGTTACTCAGGCGGTGTTTGCGGGTCTCGTGGACCCATTGCATTTTGCAGATTTTAAATCACCCAATCAAAACATTTTATGTTAAAAACTTAAACAATATTTCCTTTAGCCAAGAAACAAGTGATATAAACAGCAAATATACTTTATTTATTGTTCTTTAACCTGATTTCTTCACGTTTAGAAGTTGAACCATGTGTGGTGTTCTCATTATTGGTACTTTGGCAGGGTTGGTGGCTCTGCTGGACACATTGCATTTTGGGCCTTTTAATTCACATAATCACACAATTTTATTCTAAAATGTAAAATGTTATGTTTATGTGTGATTTATGTTTGTGTGGGAAGAGAGAATTAAGGTAAAGAATCTACCATTTTCACACTTTAACATGCCCCGGGTCCAGTAGAGCCGAACACCTTGTGTGTAATATAAATGTGTAGGGGGCGTACGTGTGGGGTCATAAAAAATCTGTTCTGATAAATGTTTTTCACAGGAAATGAGCCAAGCCCAGTGAATCTCAGCTTCAAATAATAAATGCTTGTTTAATTTTTCTTTTGATGAAAACTGAAAATGGGTCCCACAAACCCGAGCGCCATACAAGGGTTAAGTGCATAGCTTTTAATTTTGTACTCTTTTACATAAGAACAACATTCTTCTTTTCTTTTCTAACATTTTCAAAGTTTGCTGCATCCAGTCAACTTTGTGGCTGTCATGTGTTTAAAGTAGCTTAAATCGATAGAAACTGAAGGCGTTTCCAGCTTGTTCTGTACTGCATACTCTAAAACAGATCGGATGTAAAGTTTCTAACTAACGATCATCTTCCCCATGTGTTCTCCCCAGTGAGCCAGCAGTCTGGGATCCTCTCGAACCTAGGAACAAACATTTCCTCGCCGAACTCTGAGTCTGACAATCACGCGCTGCTGGATGAGAAGGAGGACTCGTACTTCTCAGAGATCAGGAACTTCATCTCCAACAGTGAGCTGAACCAGGCCTGCAGCTCCTCAGAGAAACGGTACAAGCTCACACGCCTGTTTTGAAACAATGGAAACATACGGCACACAACTGCTTCAACACTGAGATTGCAGCCTGCCCTCTGGTGGAACTGTTGCGCTTCATGAGGTTTACTCTAAAAGCCTCTTAAAACCGGATTAGTTAGTCTGTGTAGCCGGTCTGGGTGACCACTACAACACACATCACCAACTTGTGTGCAAAGTGGAGTCAGTGTCGTTTGAAGCAGCAGATATGAGCAGCAGATTAAAAATTAATTAATCAATCAATAGCATTTGTCGTGCAAATAGTTTTTTCCAGCAAAAAAAGCTTATAGTTTTTAACAAAATGGCAAATATCCGCTAATATTTTTATTTGAATCTGTAGTGAAAAATTTCTTCAAGCTTTGAGCTCAAAACTTGGGTCGGTGGGTGGGTGGGGGGGTGTGTGTGTGTAGTTTGGTCTGTGTGTGTTTCGGGGAGGGGGGGGGGGGCATGGTTGGGTAGCAACAGGCGAAACCTCCTGCTTTCCCTGCTGAGTGTCTAAAGTGTAGTACCTCTGTACCACTGTAAGCTGGAGTAAGGAGGGAGCGGACCTGGAGTAAGAAGGGACCTCCTTGCCCCATGGTGTCTTTCTCCCTGCCCCCTATTTTCTTCCTCTCTGCCTCCTGGTGTCTTCCTCCTTGCCCCCTGGTGTCTTACTCCCTGCTCCCTGGTGTCTTCCTCCTTGCCCCCTGGTGTCTTCCTCCCTGCCCCCCTGGTGTCTTCCTCCCTGCCTTCTGGTGTCTTCCTCCCTGCCCCCGGTGTCTTCCTCCCTGCTCCCTGGTGTCTTCCTCCCTGCCCCCTGGTGTCTTCCTCCCTGCCCCCTGGTGTCTTCCTCCCTGCCCCCTGGTGTCTTTCACCCTGCCCCCCTGGTGTCTTCCTCCCTGCCCCCTGGTGTCTTCCTCCCTGCTCCCCTGGTGTCTTCCTCCCTGCCCCCCTGGTGTCTTCCTCCCTGCCCCCCTGGTGTCTTCCTCCTTGCCCCCCGGTGTCTTCCTCCCTGCCCCCTGGTGTCTTCCTCCCTGCCCCCTGGTGTCTTCCTCCCTGCCCCCTAGTGTCTTCCACCCTGCCCCCTGGTGTCTTCCTCCTTGCCCCCCGGTGTCTTCCTCCCTGCCCCCTTGGTGTCTTCCTCCCTGCCCCCTGGTGTCTTCCTCCTTGCCCCCCCGGTGTCTTCCTCCCTGCCCCCTGGTGTCTTCCTCCCTGCCCCCCTGGTGTCTTCCTCCCTGCCCCCCCTGGTGTCTTCCTCCCTGCCCCCTGGTGTCTTCCTCCTTGCCCCCCGGTGTCTTCCTCCCTGCCCCCTGATGTCTTCCTCCCTGCCCCCCTGGTGTCTTCCTCCCTGCCCCCCTGGTGTCTTCCTCCCTGCCCCCTGGTGTCTTCCTCCTTGCCCCCCGGTGTCTTTCTCCCTGCCCCCTGGTGTCTTCCTCCCTGCTCCCCTGGTGTCTTCCTCCCTGCCCCCTGGTGTCTTCCTCCTTGCCCCCTGGTGTCTTCCTCCCTGCCCCCTGGTGTCTTCCTCCCTGCCCCCCTGGTGTCTTCCTCCCTGCCTTCTGGTGTCTTCCTCCCTGCCCCCGGTGTCTTCCTCCCTGCCCCCTAGTGTCTTCCTCCCTGCCCCCCTGGTGTCTTCCTCCCTGCCCCCCAGGCGTCTTCCTCCTTGCCCCCTGGTGTCTTCCACCCTGCCCCCTGGTGTCTTCCTCCCTGCCCCCTGGTGTCTTCCACCCTGCCCCCTGGTGTCTTCCGCCCTGCTTCCCTAGTGTCTTCCTCCGTGCCCCCCTGGTGTCTTCCTCCCTGCCCCCCTGGTGTCTTCCTCCCTGCCTTCTGGTGTCTTCCTCCCTGCCCCCTAGTGTCTTCCTCCCTGCCCCCCTGGTGTCCTCCTCCCTGCCCCCCAGGTGTCTTCCTCCTTGCCCCCTGGTGTCTTCCACCCTGCCCCCTGGTGTCTTCCTCCCTGCCCCCTGGTGTCTTCCACCCTGACCCCTGGTGTCTTCCTCCCTGCTCCCTGGTGTCTTCCTCCCTGCCCCCCTGGTGTCTTCCTCCCTGCCCCTTGGTGTCTTCCTCCCTGCCCCCTGGTGTCGTCCTCCTTGCCCCCCGGTGTCTTCCTCCCTGCCCCCTGGTGTCTTCCTCCCTGCCCCCCTGGTGTCTTCCTCCCTGCCCCCTGGTGTCTTCCTCCTTGCCCCCCGGTGTCTTCCTCCCTGCCCCCTGGTGTCTTCCTCCCTGCTCCCCTGGTGTCTTCCTCCCTGCCCCCTGGTGTCTTCCTCCCTGCCCCCCTGGTGTCTTCCTCCCTGCTCCCTGGTGTCTTCCTCCTTGCCCCCTGGTGTCTTCCTCCCTGCCCCCCTGGTGTCTTCCTCCCTGCCTTCTGGTGTCTTCCTCCCTGCCCCCGGTGTCTTCCTCCCTGCCCCCCTAATGTCTTCCTCCCTGCCCCCCCTGGTGTCTTCCTCCCTGCCCCCCAGGTGTCTTCCTCCTTGCCCCCTGGTGTCTTCCACCCTGCCCCCTGGTGTCTTCCTCCCTGCCCCCTGGTGTCTTCCACCCTGCCCCCTGGTGTCTTCCTCCCTGCTTCCCTAGTGTCTTCCTCCGTGCCCCCCTGGTGTCTTCCTCCCTGCCCCCCCAGGTGTCTTCCTCCCTGCCCCCTGGTGTCTTCCACCCTGCCCCCTGGTGTCTTCCACCATGCCCCCTGGTGTTTTCCTCCCTGCCCCCTGGTGTCTTCCTCCCTGCCCCCTGGTGTCTTCCTCCCTGCTCCCCTGGTGTCTTCCTCCCTGCCCCCCTGGTGTCTTCCTCCCTGCCCCCCAGGTGTCTTCCTCCCTCACCCTTGGTGTCTTCCTCCCTGCTCCCCAGGTGTCTTCCTCCCTGCCCCCCTGGTGTCTTCCTCCCTGCCCCCTGGTGTCTTTCACCCTGCCCCCTGGTGTCTTTCACCCTGCCCCCTGGTGTCTTCGTCCCTGCCCCCTGGTGTCTTCCTCCCTGCTCCCCTGGTGTCTTCCTCCCTGCCCCTTGGTGTCTTCCTCCCTGCCCCCTGGTGTCTTCCTCCCTGCCCCCCTGGTGTCTTCCTCCCTGCCCCCCTGGTGTCTTCCTCCCTGCCCCCTGGTGTCTTCCTCCTTGCCCCCGGTGTCTTCCTCCCTGCCCCCTGGTGTCTTCCTCCCTGCCCCCCTGGTGTCTTCCTCCCTGCCCCCTGGTGTCTTCCTCCCTGCCCCCTGGTGTCTTCCTCCCTGCCCCCTGGTGTCTTCCTCCCTGCCCCCCTGGTGTCTTCCTCCCTGCCCCCTGGTGTCTTCCTCCTTGCCCCCCCGGTGTCTTCCTCCCTGCCCCCTGGTGTCTTCCTCTCTGCCCCCCTGGTGTCTTCCTCCTTGCCCCCCGGTGTCTTCCTCTCTGCCCCCCTGGTGTCTTCCTCCTTGCCCCCCGGTGTCTTCCTCCCTGCCCCCTGGTGTCTTCCTCTCTGCCCCCCTGGTGTCTTCCTCCTTGCCCCCCGGTGTCTTCCTCCCTGCCCCCTGGTGTCTTCCTCTCTGCCCCCGGTTTCTCCTTCTTTCCTTTCAGGAATAGCGCTAGAACTAAGAGAGAGAAGCCTGATGGGGGATTTCCTGTATGTTGCTTGTCTTTCAGTCTGCAGGGGGCGGCAGGTCTCTGCACACAAACGGAGACGTTCATCTGAGCCCTCGAACCCTCCAGCTAAGACAAACACTGCTCTGACATGTTTAGACTGAGTGACAAAGTGCAGCAGTGCTGCAGTCTCCCGTGTGCCAGGGGTTTCCTCTCAGACCAGTTTGAATTAAGTTTGAGGGAAATGGAGCCTTTTTGGTGAGAGCAGCTCAATGTGATGATGATATCCCTGGAAACGAGAGGACGGTGGTGACGGAAGAAGGAAGGATACGGAATGATTGACCCGTCTGTCTCACCTCCAGCAAATTAGCCGATCCATCACGGCCACCCTCGCGAGAAATGTCCGTCATTAATTGCGTGAGCCGGGCGCTTGTCGTAGTGTTTTCGAGCCGGGGGCTGCAGGGGAATTACAGCCCAATCTAAAATGATGGATGGCGAACCGCAAAGCAGAGGCCAGAGCTCGACTGAAGTCTGGCAGTCAGGTTTTGATGGGAGAATTACCACAATGGACTCTAGGGGTGAAAATAGCTTATTTTTATAGACGGGATTTTTGGGGATGTGTAGTTAAGATGTCACAGACATCAGCATTTTCCTGCCATTACACAAGAACATAAAAAGTTTGAAATCTTGTGTGTGTGATGAGGATAGCCTTGCAGAACCCTGGAGATGTTTACACGTATGCTCGGTCTTAGTAATCTGAAACGTTTCGTTTGTTTTCAACGAGATAATGTTATGCTTTTTTGGGGTAATTTGTGCACTTCCTGGTTTGAAAGGAAAACAATTGAGTCAATCAATCATAACATTTTGTGTTAAAGAAAAGGGAGAAAGAAAAGGAATTAGGTTGCAACGTAACAACAATAGCCAGTGGGTAAATAAAAACAAACAAAGAATGAGTTTGAAACACAAAATTGCCATTGCTGGAGACGAGCAAAACAAAAATTAGTTTTCAATGGCTTAGGTTTTTTCAGATAAAATTTCAGAATACTGGTTGAGCTTTTAAAGGAGGACCTTATTGTTGGCAAGCTTTATACATTTTTGTCGGTTATATTTATCCGTAAGAATTAGCAGAGTGCATTGGTACTTTAGTACCTTCGCATTTACAACATACGCAGCAAGAGGAAAGCATTGAGAATCATCGGTGACACCCGCCATCCGAGCCCTGGACTGTTCTCTGTGCTGCCTCGGGCAGACGCTACCGCAGGATCCGGGCACGCACAAGCCCACTGCGAGACAGCTTTTTCCCCAGACTGTCAGGCTGCTGAACACACAGAACTGACATTCATTGCACTTCATTTTGATGTACATTTACATTTACATTACATTTATCCATTTGGCAGATGCTTTTGTCCAAAGCGACTTACATTAGGGGAGAGACAATATGCAATTTGTTACACCGTCAAAGTCTATCTCAGCTTCTCATAATAGAAATGTATCAGCTGATCAATAAACCAAAGCAGTGAGGAAGTAGAGGAAGAAGATAAAGACAGAGGAGGGAATAAAGAAAGTAGTTTTTTTTTATAGTAGGTGTTCTCTGAAGAGAAGAGTTGTCAGTTGCTTTTTGAAAGCTGTTAGTGTTGCTGCTCTCCTGACTGGATCAGGAGTTTGTTCCACCATCCAGGGACAGTGAAAGAGAAGGTTCTGCTGAGAGATCTTCTGCCCTTGTGGGATGGAACCACGAGTCGCTGTTCCTTCTCTGAGCGCAGGCTTCTGGAGGACATGTAGGAGCCCATGAGCTCATGGAGGTAAACAGGGGCTGATCTGGAGATAGTTTTGTATGCCAGCGTTAGCGATTTGAATTTAACCCGAGCTGCAATGGGGAGCCAATGAAGAGTGATGAAGAGGGGAGGAACATGAGCTCGTTTCGGTTCCTTGATGTTGATGTACATTGTCGCATATTGCACCCATATCGCTTTTATATTGCACTGACATGTCTTGTTTGTATTTGTATTTCGTACTGTATGTCTGCACTGACTGGAGCTTGCACCAAAGCTTTTCACTCATCACGGCTCACACGCTGCTGGTGATGTGACAATAAAAGTGATTTGATTTGATTTACAAAACCAAAAAATACTAACATGACGAGCAATATAAATATAAGAAAAAAACTGATATAAATTGGTTAAATCTAGTCATAGATGGCATGAATCGCCTGAAATCTACATTTTGTGTCAATATCTGGTTTAAATTGTTTAACTAAGCACTAAGTTTGAAAGCTAATATCAAGTAAATCTACATTGCAGCATTTCCATTTGCTTGGATACGAGGTTTCGGTTAATGTGCAAAACTAAAAATGTGAGCTGTCCAATCAGAGAGTGGGGAATGTTTTAAAACAATGGTTGAAACATTTTTAAAACGACTCTAAATTGCAATTTCTGTTACCTATGCAATTCAATGCAATCCTTTTTTCAGTGCTTTTTTCTGTTATTAATGTTTCGATAGTGAAAAGTAAAAAATATTGAAGTACATACAAAACCATACTTAAATAGAAGAAATATTCCCAACCTGAATAACAATGAAATCATGTTATGCTAGAATCCAAATAAAGGATAAATAGTTGAACCTCCAGCCAGGAATATCGTCTCTTAGTTCAGTGCAGTGGCCAAACCGCTCCTCTTTGACTCTAAAGCAGTTTACCACAGGGTCAAAGATTATGAAGTGACGTAGCACGCAGCTTTACTCTTCTTGTTCAGCCCTTGTTAAAACTGCAGAAACATGCACAAGATAAAGTCTAACTGTACCTGCAGTCAGACGTGATCTCTCTCCTCATGTAGGGTCATTTTTACAAGACATGACTCGCTAATGTGGGTTTCATAAATGAACCGTGCGAAAGTATTGGTTTTGTTCCCATGCGACTCCAGCTTCGTTCCACTGAGGATACAGGAATTTGCTTCACACTTTCTCATTACGCCAGTGAAAGATGTGTGTAAGTAAATCAGCAACGTTTATGAGCTGTAACTTCTCTTTTTATGCAAGCCCCACCCCTGGTATGTCATTAACTCACAGCTGACCGTGCCGCTTTTCTGCCATATTCAAGGCCCGATGAATCAAGAGGGTGTTGTGACACTTTAAGTTAAATCACTTGTAATCCTCCCTATAACGTCTATAATTTTTTTATTTATAAATCATCAAATTAGATTTTTGACAACATATACATTGGAAACTTCAAGCACCTTTGCTCACTTTTCTCTTGCACCCAGTTGAAGTTTGTAAATGAACGATGTGCCTTCTCCTGCAGGTCGGAGGTGATGGACGAAGATCGCCCTCAGAGTCGCACTCTCACTTCCTCTAAGCTGGAGGAGGAGGAGGAAGAGTTGGAGGGTGACGATGAAGACGAAGAAGGTTCTTTAACGGAGAAGTCTCAGGACGAGACAGCATCTCCCGCCGCTATGGTTCAGGGCACTTACGACGAGGACGAGGAAGTCACCCCTCTGCCCATGTCTTATGAACACACGCGCAGGTTAGAGCCGCAGACACACCCACACAAACAGGAAGCACTGGGTTTGAATTTCCTCCAGTGAATGCATGCCCATCCGTGCTTCCTTCATCACCTCAGTTTTTTTTTATCACCGATCATTTGCAGCCATTGAATGTTGCAAACAAATCATGAGTCACTTTTACTCCTCTGGATGCCTCCAAACACAGCTGAAGACACTTGTGCTGAACAATGAGAGCTTTCAACAGTTCAACAGGGCAGAGCTCAAACAGTTTCCAGGGGTTAGCATCACCACATTGTTTGCACCTCCACCATTCTCTCACAATAGCATTAGTCTACAAAATGCACAGAAATGCAAAATTGTTTGTGCGAAAATAGACTCGCCTAACTACAACTTATACATTTTTATTATGTCTAAATTGTTCAATGGGTTTTGCACATAATCCTGTCAAAGTAACAATCTCATTTTTTTATCATGCGTTTACAGGTAAGCCATGGGCTTTATTAAGCGGTGCATCATTGGTTCCTTTGATTTACAGTTTAAATATTGAAGCAAAAATGATTATTTTTCTATTTAAAAACCACTATACAATGGAGGAATGTGTTTGTTTTTCATTATTTTATTCTTTGTTCAAAATGAAAAATGTAAAACTCACTTACGAACTCGTCAGATTTGGGTTTTCGTGTTTTCCTTTGGTCATACTTTGCGTGTTCTAAAAGTTTATTGAACATTTGTTTATTGCAAGTCTGGTTAAGAGTTTTAACTAAAATACATGCGTTGCTCCCTGCCTCAGTTACAAAGAGGTAAAATAAGTCTTTTTTAGTTTGTTACTCTGAAAAACTCTTTTCACCTCTTTATGAGGATGTGCTAAACAAAAACAGGTCTTCTGCTCGTCTCAGAGCTTCTCTAGATCCCATGAGCTCCATATCTTGGAAACTGCGGCTTCAGCGTGAAATCAAGCTCCCACTCTGTTGATGTGCAGCTTTTCAGAGACATTAAACAACTTCCAGATCACAGGGCCAAATCAAAGTCAAACTTGATACAAACTACTTTTTTAATGAAATCTAATCTTTATTTATTTTTTTTTTAATGGTTTGGTTTTAGAACGTAAAATTCCAAAAGCAAATTCACAGGTTCAAAAGAACAAATGGTTCACCGATTTTTACCGGCGTGTTCACAGTCAATTACAAATGAAAAATGACAATTCGATGACAAAATTGCATCGAAACTTATAGCTTGTGCATTTTTTTTTATATTGTAAGGATTTTTGTAATGATTTAAACATACTAGTTATCATGGCATTGACTCCAGAAACCTCTCTGATCTGAGCTCAAATATCTCCAGTTGTGTTGATGGTTTTGGGTGGGTTATAACGGTTTGTAAACCTGTCACCATTGGGGAGCATGTGAATGGTCCCGTTGTGCTTCATCCTTCACCGTTTCCCCCTGTTTTTTCCTTTTTTTGTAAAAGCACAGGAGCTGTGTGTGTGTGTGTGTGTGTTTTTTACCCAACATCACATTTCATTCCTCTCGAACACTGATACGAACAGTCAGTTTGTTTCCATCCATTCGCAAGATTCACCTTGCGCGCACATATCCCGTCTCCTCCACTGCATGCCATGCGCACGGCTCGGGAGCGGTGTTTGGGCTAACCGCTGCTCCCCTGTGCAGGTGTATTGAGGAGGATGCAGCAGGCCTGTTAGATCTGGAGCCTCTGGCTGCTTTCCCCAAAGGCCTGGACTTCCAGAAGCCCGCAGAGGAGCCGTATGACATTAAAGACATGTTTAGTCCTTCAGTAGAGTCGGAGGCGCTGAAAGAAACTCTGTTCAGGCAGGCTAAAACCCAGGTATGTGACTGGCTCTGTGACGGACTGAGCGTGTATATCTTACATTTGGGTTTTTAAGAGTCGGGCAAATTCGATTGTCATGGTTTGTTACTTTCAGGGACCTTGTGTACTAACATTTGCGTGGAGTTTTTTTTTATTAAAACATTGCGCACGGAGAAAGCTGGTGTTGTTTGTACGTACAGGGCAATTCAATTTCTCTGATTTATAAGTATACCTGTTCCCATGCAGATTCTCTTGTGCTTTCCAAATGATGTGAAACTGAGCCTGGCCTCTGCCTAATTAAATGTAAATATTTAAATGAGCTCTCTGAAGGATAAATACATTCAGGAGATGGCAGAATTCAGGAAAGAACCACAAACAAGCTTACAGAGAGTAAGCTCTCTATCTGATAGGAGATTGTTTGCTTCTGTGGTAGAAACTATAAAGAAAATAGGTTGTATAATTGTAGACGACTACTCAAAACAGGATTGAAAGACTATTGAAAACTGTTTGATCGGAGAAGGCTTCAGTGGACCATACCATTTTCAAGTGGCCAGAAGGAATACAACACGTTACAATCTTGGAATACAACACGTTAAATGTTTAAAAGACTGTCGTACTATTAAACCTATTAGACCTGCTCTGAATAAAGTTGTTATTTGTTCAAACTGCAGTCAGATTTTACACATTTTAACAGTAAGTATTTTTAGTAAGCATGAAGGAAGTGGTAAATACCTTGAAAAAAGTTAAAATGTTCTTCAATTCATGGCCTGCAGGAGTCGCCAAAGGACCATACGCAAAGAAACCTGTATGTACACGCGTTGTGTAGAAAAGCTGGAGTCCACTGCACCTCGGTTTCTGTGCATGCACTGTAGAATCCTGAGGACCCTGATGTTTGTGAAGCTGAAAGTGGGCATGGCTAATTCTGTGTTAAGCCATTTTAATAGGCGGAGGCCACTTATTAATGATCAATTTAGTGTGTAATCAGGATTGGGCTTGTGTCCCTGATACACAAACCTGTGAAAATATTTAAAATTGAGCTGCACGTGCCCTAACTGAACAGTTTTGCACACCACAGTTCTGAGGAAACCATTGACTTTACACAACATGAACAGTGTCACCGATAGGCCTTTCCTGATCAATCTTTCAGTGTATTTCTACACGTATATTTAATTTATTATAACTATGAATGACAACTTACAGCATTCAGAAACTGGGTTAAAGTGTAAGATGAGCTCATTTAGGAGAGGTGGAATGCTAAGATCTGTGTAGATTTTTTGTTTTGGATTTCAATTTCATTCAGGATTGAGATTTTGATGCGCTGATGCGTCCTTTGAATTCCCAGAGTTACAGAAAAGAGTAATTAAATCACCCCCCCCCCCCCCCCCCCCCCCCTCAGTGTAGTCATGTATTTAGCAGAAGAACTACGTGAAAAGTCAGGTAGTTTTAACATGGGAGTCGATGGAAAACTAACACCAGTCTCTAGTGGTGGCTCATGGAATTACAGTTCAGCCACTTCCCTATGAGCCTCCAGCCAAGAGATTTTTCTTCTGCATGTAACCCTTGTAATAGAATTTTTTTAGTCATTATAATGGGTATTGGTAATTATGAGTGGTAAATATCTATTTTGATATTTTAATATGATATTGGATGTGTGTAAACAGTCTTAGCCTGAGAGGGAGGTGACTGGTGGAGTGGGTGGAGTCTCCGTGCAGTGATGGGCCTGTCCCCTAGGGAAAGCATAAATTCGTGTGCGCGGAGACTTTTCGCTCTCTTTCCTGGCTTTCTTCCTTCTCCACTTTATGATTAGCTTTCTGTAGTTTTCCTTTAGAGCATCATTTTAGTGTTTGTTAAACAAGAAGTGCAAAATAAAGTTTGCCGCTGTTGCTGTTGTTCTGTACCCTGCCTCCGGAGTGATTTCTACGAGAGAGAGTTTTTTAATATTCTACAACACCCTTGAATATAGAGTGGCCTCACTTCTGTTGCTTTGTGGTGTTCATAATGGTTGATTCTGCAAATCTGGCAAAATGCATATTTTTTTAAATTGTCTAAAAAAAACACTAATATGTATTGTTAAGTGGGACATTCTACTAAATGATGTTCTAAATTACTAACATCCTGGTGTGTAAGAAACAACTTAGAGAGTTAAAGGTCACTTCCTTAAACATCTAAACATCACTCGCTCTCTTCCTGCAGGCTTATGCAATGATGCTCTCTCTATCAGAGAACACCAATCTGCACTCGTCCTCCCAGAACTCGCTGGACGCATGGCTCAACATGGCTGGAGGCGCCTCCGAAGCAGGGAGCTTTCATCCGCTCAACAACATCTGAGACGGAAGTTAGAGGAACCCAGGAAACGAGACTGCTGAGAGTGACTCAACCAATCAAAGATGGGAGTTTAATCGTCAAGCAGAAAACACTGACAGAAATCAACATATCCTGATCAATGCCAGAAACGAGTGGCGTTCTCTCCTGCAGCAGAACGGAATCATGGACGAGCGACCTAAATCAGGTTCTCATCTCCAAGAACTCGACCAGTTTCCGGTGCCATTGGAACGTTTGTGGTTTCATCCATGCAGACTCCCCATCGACGTCTCAGAGACCAGAACTCGACACGGATTCCCAATAGCACTTAGCATTAGCATGGTAACTTCCCTCGAGAGTCTCAGAACGTTGCCGGAAAACACTTTTTGTTGGTGGCACAAGTGCGCCCTCTTTGAGAGTTGAAAGCAAATTTTGTGAATAGTTTCATCCCTCGTGATTTCTTTTTCTCTTCGGCTGTTTTGAGGAGCTGATGGCGGTTCTCTCTTCTCGTTATGATTTCGTGATTCGTTCTTTGCTAAACAGTATTGTTTCTTTCTTCCTGAACTTAAATGTTAATATGAATCTTTAGTGAAGGACCAAATTTGTACAGTCGTGCCGTTTGATGTACAAACTCAGTGTTTCGTGCCAAATAACCCCGCTTTTCTTTGACAATCATTTCTTTTCCGAGTGGTCGTCTAAGTTTATTTTGCGTTACTGTTTTCTTTTGTGTTTAATTTATTTAGATTTGTTTTGTTGGATGAAATGAAGAAAACATGTTTGACCTGCTCATTTGAAGGATTCAATTACAGATGTGTTTTTAAGATTCAAAACCGAACATCGCGAAACCCCACCCCCTGATGAGAGATTAGCCAATCACAGTTGAGCATCTGTCAACTTGGACATCTTCAGGATTGTGTTCTGGAAGACAAAGGCAGAATCCTAAAAATGTGTTTTACCCTAATGCTACAACAGCATGCTTTTAACAACAATTAGCAATATTTGTTTTCAAAAAGATGGTTTTAATAATCTGTTTTAACATTCAGGAAATCAACAAGAGTGGCTTGCTTTTGGATTTTCTGTATTGCGAAGCCAATTTTAGAATTAGCTGTTTTACTTCAAATCTGAACAGTTATCGGTCAGTGGAGATAATTTGCTAAACCCGTAACAATGCAAAAGTTCCTCCTGGAGGTTATTTGCTGTGTTCATATTATGATCTTGTGATATTTTTTAACAATTTTTGGACAGTGTCTTTGAATCCATCGGCCACTAACGTACACATCGTTCACATCTGGACCAAATCTGTCCAAAACACCTTTAATCCATTTCTGGGAAACTGGGAGCTTGTTCCACTTTGCAGAGGTTGTTAAGAGGGCGGGGCTTAACGATAGATAAACTGCAAAGAGGCCTTTTTTTTGGAGCACATGGACTTGGTCTGCATTGTTCTTAGTCACCATTGTTCTAGCTAGGGGCGTGGCCTTAAATCACAGTCACCATTGGGGAACACAATACTAATGCTGTTATTGAGCCCTTCAGCTGCTAAACCTTTCCACTACTGCATAGGCTTTAAGCACACATAGCTTTCAAAGACAACTCGGTACACTACAGATTAAAAAAACATCCCATTAAAAAACAATTAAGAAAACACTAGCAGAAACATCAGGTAATTCACAAGTTTATGTTGTGTACTAAATTTTGTGTACTATGGGGCGATCCGCCCTCATTAAATACGACTTGTGTACTAAAAATATCCCTTATTTTGTCATAATTTTTGAGTTAGGTAAGAGAGAAATATTCAGAAAATGTCTATGTTAAAAAGAGTACTTAAAATGAATAGTTCTTCATTCTGACTAAAGGCCCCAAGGAATATGGTCCTCTATTAATGTGGTGTTAAGCTTTTATCTGATCCTACATTCACAGTGATAGAGAAATGCAGTTTTCATATCTGCACACATTTCAGTGAAGCTGAAACTTCTTTTTGTTTGTATTTTTACTTTTCCAGTCTTTGTTTTTTTGTTGGCTGTGTTTGTCTTGTCTTACTTTTTTGTCTGTTTTTATATTAGTTTTTTTCCTCAGGTTTTTGTCTTTATTATCAAAGTTTTTTCTGTTGCTCTTTCTTTGTCGTTGTTATAATTTTGTCTGTTTTATTAAAATCTCATTTTAACTTAACCTGCATGCCACTAATCCTCCTTCAAAGTCAAATAGCTGTTTGTAGCTCCGTCCAATTTTTTTATTTTTTATTTTTGCTATTAAAAAAGTTTCTACTTGAGGTGTAAACATCAACTACCTTTCAGCCATGCACTGAGTAAAAATTCAACAATAAACCTAAAAAGTGAAGATCGTCACATTAAACGTTTTAGGTCAATTAAAGGTTTCTTTCCGGCTGTGTTTTCCCTCATGGGACAAATGGTCAAGATACGTTTTTGGGGTGTTCCCAGCTTTGCTGGCCAAGTCTATGCTCATTATGATGCATCATGGATACGAACGCACAAAACGTTTTTCACCTAAGACAAACCTCCCTATAAATACATCACATTTATCTTAGTAGTCGTGAGGTCACATTCTCATCGTTTCCCATCATCCCGTCCTAAAGGCTGCCCTGTTAATGGAGTGCCGCCCCCTGCAGGTTTGCCAGGTGCGAGACAAGACTGATCCGTGAGACCTTTGCTTATGTGACACCGATCGAAACTCTTCTGTGAGTGCACCTACAGTTATTTTGTTGGCCTCTTTCATATGTTACATAAAATGAACCAATGAAAGTGTGCAAATTGGCGAATATGATTTGGCTTCTCATAGGCGTTAAACTGCAACAGTCTAATAATTTGCCACGGTTTAATGAAGCGTGAATGACAAATTCTAAAGACAGAAGTGCAGAGAGAGCATCAACGAGCGTAGTTACATGCCTTCTCCGTCTCAGACTGGGATAGTCGAAATCGGGAAAGGAATTTGGACAAACAATGTTCGTTTTAGATCCTCCTCCAAGCGATACTTCACTAGCTCTCAGGTGAAATCAAATCTATATTTGCTTCTGCACCAGCCTTCATTACTAAGCTACAAACTCTTGCAAACACTAACACACACAGCGATGTTTCTCTCCGCGCAATCAGTGATCGGAAGGTTTTCACTCATCACATGAACTCGTATAGCTTTGTAGAGCCTTGTGTATAGGTGCTGTGGTGTACGAAGGGCCTTTTAGTGTCTCGTTAAAGCTGAAGCCCAACTGTGCGGCACTCCAGGAACAGGGTTGCGTATCGCAGATCTCACACAAACTGGATTGTGTTTAAGCCTCGTTTTTTTAGCTCTGAACTGTGAAGCCAGCGAATGAATGGTAAAGCTAAACGCGTATCATGAATGTGTAGAGTAGAGTTAAATCATGCATCAAACCTCCTCAGATGTCTTACTTTAGCAAGAATGCATCTTTCTCAGCACTTAAACCAAGTTCGGAACGCAAACCTGCCTGACTCGTTCATGTTTAAAGCAAGGTTGCTTTAAAGCACTTTAACTCATGGGTCAAAGAGGGTTTTTCTCCGTCAGTAACTCAGCTCCGCTCCCTGACAAGCAAAAAATCGCTCGATATCCACACGCCGGATCTGCTTGATGAAAGGATGCATTAATCGTTACTCTCCCCTGAGGAAAAAGCATTATGATTGAGTGCGGAGAGGTCATGGCTCATACTACTGTACTGTTCAAGCGCTGTAAAGCTGACCCGCGCTGTCAAGAACTCACCCGAACGGTCAAAATCACTCTGTTACACACGAAAGCAACGCATCGTTTCAGGAACCACAAATCAGGTGGTTTCTCTTGGAAAAAAAGTGTATAGTGTTTGAAAGAACTTGTTCTAGATGGTGCTTGTTTGATTCGGATACGAGTTGTATATTGCTTCTGTTCTGTTTATTGAAGATATTGTGCATGACTTGTGTTTTAGAGGTCATATTGTTGTGAGATGTGTATCTTAAATTAAAAAGAAAAGCGACAGAAAAATTTGTAGATGCACTTATTGTACATGTGGTTAGCTTAGTAGGTTCGAGTCCTGGTCCCTGCCTTCGATTCGGGCAGAGCTGAAAGATACGCTTGCGGGAGAGAAATTAACGACTAATTTTAAGGATTGTAGAACAATGCTGAAAATTCCTCCGGTTTCCTTGTTTTTTTGATGCTTGTGATTACTGATGTAATTTCATGGGAAAAGATATGATTCTGATGTTAATTCTGTAGATTAGATATGTATACCAAATGTAATCTTTCCAATGCTATGAAGAATTTATACATGAAATTGATATGCAATAAAAACCTGTGTGCTTTTTATATGAATGCTGGATTTTTATTCCGATTTATTACCACATGTGTCTTCTTCATTACGAGCCACGCTGCACGGAACACAAACCCAACTGAAAGATGAGCATTTTTAAAAATGTTTGCATGCAGCTCAGTGGTAGAGCGCATGCTTTGCATGTAAGAGGTCCTGGGATCGATCCCTAGCATCTACCCCGAGTGGCATCGGTGCGTTCCCCTTCTGAAAGTCGCTTTGGATAAAAGTGTCTTCCAAATGCTTAAAATGTTTCAGGTGCGTAAAGCTCAGAAAAGCAGTCTGGCCAACGTGTGTTTTAAATATTGTTTTTATTTGGCACATTAAATATTTTATATTTAATATAATATAATTGTGAATAATAATATAAATAAAATTTTCTTTAAAATTATAAACAAATAGAGGTTTGAAATTTTTCGCTTTGAGATATGCACCCGTCCCTTGATATTCTTCTATTTGTGCGGATAACTGAACCACTGTTGAGAGTAACTCAACGTAACTTTGGTTTGAAAACTCCGGGAGGGATGGAAAGTTTTAGCGGAACTTCTGTTTGAATTTTATGTTTACCAAGTTCTCGCCATTAAATGAGGAAAAGTCAATGAAAAATTGAAATTTCTCAATAGAAATTTGTATTGAAAATCTCTAAGTGAAAAAAGTTTCCTAATCTTTTTAAAGTAAATAATACCCTACATTTTTACAGTACAGGTTAAATATATAAATATAACACTGCATGGGGTCATTTTGACCCAAAGGAAAATAAGAGGATTAAATTCAAAGTTTGGTCAACTGTAAAAACCTTTCTTAATGCAAATAAACTCTATGGCACATAAATAAAATTAATATTTACAATGTTTATGCTTAAAGTCATGAGAGTAAAATGAACTATATCCAAACAGGACCAAATAAATTCTGAATAAAGTATAAATAACACCAAACTGAGTTAATTCTTGATTTATCATTTCTAAATATGTAAATTATTTTAACAATCTAAACTGCTAATTCGTCCCTGAAACCTTGTACTTTGAAATAAATAAATTTATGTAACTACAAAAACACTCGCAACTCTTTTTTTTTTCTGTAAATATGTCTTCTTCTTCTTCTTCTTCTTTCTGCTGTTCCCAGTTTAGGGGTCGCCACAGCAAATCATCTGTTTCCACCTAACTCTGGCCTCAGTATCCTCTACTCTTGCACCAATTACCTTCATGTCCTCCTTCAGCACACCCATATAACTCGTCTTTGGCCTTCCTCTCGCCCTCTTGCCTGGCAGCTCCATCTCCAACATCCTTCTACCAATATAACTACTATCCCTTCTCTGCACATGTCCAAACCATCTCAATCTGGCTTCTCTGACTTTGTCTCCAAAACAACCAACCTGAGCTGTTCCTCTGATGTTCTCGTTCCTAATCTTGTCCATCCTTGTCACTCCTAAACTGAACCTCAACATCCTCATCTCTGCTACTTCCATCTCTGCCTCGTGTCTCTTCCTCACTGCTACAGTCTCTAACCCATACATCATAGCTGCTCTCACTACTGTTCTGTACACCTTTCCTTTGATTCTTGCTGACACTCTTCTGTCACACAACACCCCTGACACTTTTCTCCACCCACTCCAACCTGCCTGCACTCGCCTCTTCACCTCTTTTCCACACTCCCCGTCGCACTGGACTGTTGACCCCAAATACCTAAACTCCTCCACCTTCTTGACCTCAGCCCCCTGTAACCTCACTGTTCTACTTCCCTCCCTCTCGTTCAAACACATGTATTCTGTCTTACTACGACTGACTTTCATTCCTCTTCTTTCTAGAGCAGACCTCCAACTTTCCAGGTGTCCCTCCACCTGCTCTCTACTGTTTTCTGCTGTTATTAATTGTTAATAAATTTTGTATCCATGTACAAACAAACATAATTTTACAATTAAGTTATGTTTAAGTTAAATATTAGTTTAACAAAATATGATGATGATAATAGGTAACACGTTTTTCAGTGTGGAACGCTGCTTAGAATCCAGCACAATAATTTATTTCAGGGAGGTGTTAAACGATGAGGGTATTCACAATACATTTCGATTATATTCATAGAGAAAATTTCTTTAAATGAAAAAACACACAAAAAGTTTCCAGCGGTCTGAGGTAAATGTCCAGCAGAGGGCACTGTATATTTTCCAAACTCACCCCACTTCTGTCATAGCTATAAAACACCTAAACCAGCATGACGATTTATTATTTAAGCACCCGTAGGATCACTAACATCTAATGTTAAGCTTTGTGTTTTCCTTATGTATTCGTGTCAACGGGTTTGGTAAACACATTGACTATAAGATGGTAAACTCAAAGAAACACAGGTTCTGTTTTCCGCCCCGCTTTTTAGGCAGGATGTGACGTCTCTCGGTGGTCATGCGCCACTCACAAGCATGGCGGCCTGCAGGAGCGTCGGCGTAGTGAGGAATTTAGCGCCTCTTTTTACGTGAGTTTTTAATGTCTCCTGCCAGCTAGAATTTTAATTTCAGCAAGAGGTTATTGATAACATTCCTTTTTTCGAGTTGTATGAGTTGTGCAGCACTCCGCAACAGTTTAAAGAGTCAAGGACGCGCTCCGAGTGACGCACATACCCTAAAACCTTAATAAACACAGATTTTTAAGCGTGCACGTTAATGTTTGCTTGTGTCATGTCTACACATTACTATCACTGGTGTGCAGCATGTCAGTTTTCACATAGACCTCGAAACGATTAAAATGTTTTAACACTATAGATTAATTTAATACATAGCAAGCATTAACTTCATCAGGTAAATGTTTGTTGTGCCAACAGCGAATTAAGATTCCAGTTTGTTTTATATTTTTTTGCAACTTGTTTTATAAAAGTTATATGCCATTTTTAATATAAAATAAAAAACAAAAGTATTTTTGCTATAGATCATTTGTTCTCAGTTTTTGAGGGTCAAGGTATAAGGGTAACTCTTTTGAAACCTTAATTTATTTTTCACGTTTTGGTTTAACTGCTGGAGAATGAAACACATTGGAGCTAACATGATGCTGTTTTTGCTCGCTGTGGATGGCTTTCTTCTTGCAGGCGTTCTGTCCGCAGATCCTGTGGGACCTGGCTCAGAAGCTCTCCGGTTCTTCTCAGAGCAGACAGACGCGTGACCCCTCCGCTGGCTGTGCTCGGTAGAAACCCTCAGCATCAATCAGATCAGTTCCTTCGAGCCACTTCATCATGCTGCTTCTCTCCTCATCAGTCAGGAGCATGTTCATTCAGACCCAGGACACTCCTAACCCAAACAGCCTGAAGTTCCTGCCGGGGCGAGTGGTGCTGGGAACGGGAACCATGGACTTCGCTGGACCCAGGGATGCGTACTGCTCTCCGTTAGCCAGGTGTGCTGCCAGAAGCTTGCAGATGTGAGTCTGGTTTGGTACTGATGCTGCTCTCGTCCCTCAGACAACTGTTCCGAGTTGAAGGGGTCCGGAGTGTCTTCTTCGGGCCTGATTTCATCACCATCACTAAGGTCAAATTAAAGTGGAGTGAAGTGTACACATGGCTATCTTGGTGTTTTAGTGTTTGTGGCTCGATGCGGGAGTTGGTTGGAAAATCTGGTGGGATTTTATAATTGTGACACGTTTGGATTTGAATCAGATTTCAGGGATTAATCCACTGTGAAAGAGACTTTTGAGGTGTTTTTTTTTATCATTTAGTTTTATTTTATTAGCATAAATGATATGTAAATGTCAATTTTATGTTTATTTTATAACTTCAGAAATGTTCCCTTTAGACCTTTTTTTATGAGTGGGTTTAGTTTGGATTCATTAGAACAATGAAGGTTTTTTTAAACGATCAACTTGTTCATATTTATTTTTGCAGTTTTATTGGTTTGTTTTTTGTTCTTAATTATTGTAATAAATGTATTAATCTTACCTTTATTTTATATTAATTTATATTATATATTATTAAATGAAAAAGCAAAAATAGTCACAGCTTACCTGATTTAAATGCTGCTTAATTTTACTATTGCTATTCTTTAGTTTATTTTATTATATTATTATTAGTTTATTATTTTAAAAGACAGCTTTGCCGCGTATATACCATTTTTTCTTACATTGTCCGCTATGTATTTAGCGTTTTTATACTTTATTTACTGTTTTTCTTGTTGTTGTTGATGTTTTTTACTTTTACGTTTTAGTGTGTTCACAGCATTTTTCTCGAGTTTCCCGGTGTGTTTTTGTGGGAACTTGAAAACACATCGCGTAGCCGTCTCCGTTTTAACGCCTCGCTGCTCGAGGGAGGCAGATTTTAGGGTTTTAATGTTTGAAGCGTCTCTAGCGTGAGCTCTGAAGGCAGACGCTACGTTTAATGGAGAAGGTGCGAAGCGATTCTGAGCGTCCCACATCAATCATGGTCTCCGTGGCTCCTTAGACCAACGCTGTAACCAACTGGAACTTAATCAAACCCGACGTCTTCGCCACCATCATGGACTTCTTCACGTCTGGACTTCCTGTGGTGAACGAGGCGGAGGCTCCGCGCGCTGATACAGGTAGAACGCTAGCTCTCCTCCTGACTGTAGTGGTGACCCGATGGTCTCTTGTGTCTCCGCAGCTCCGTCAGAAGAGGACGACGAGGTGGTGTCCATGATCAAGGAGCTGCTGGAAACACGAATCAGGTAGTCCCTCGGGTTCTGCTCTGGAGACTGTTCTGTGAGGCTGCAGCCGTGTGTTGGATTGTTGAGTGTAAAGGAAGAGGATGTTGACTTCTTGCTTGTTGGTGTCCTTCTGTTTCTGACCGATGACTGTCTGTAACATGGACATTATGACTGCGTGGTCTCTCGTAGGTTCTCGTAGGAATTAAACGAGGCTCAGGGTTTGAGTAATCTGACGTTTTTTGGTTAGAGGACCTGTGTCCTGTTTGCCTTTATTGACCGTTGCTCATCCAGTTAGAGCCTTAAATATGTGTTTATATATATATATTTAAAAACATTTTCCGATTAAGTTTTTTCAATGTAGAAATAGTTTTTATTTTTTATTGTATTTACTTTTAATTAAGTTTCTTTTGTTCTCTTTCTAAATCAAGCTTTTCAAGTTTAAAGTTTCAACTTGAAGTTTTATTCAGACTTGTCTTGGTGTTTTTTTTTTATTATTTGTTAATACATTTCCTGATATTTTTTACTTTTGTGTTTTAAGCTTTTTCCTCCTAGCTTATTTTCTAATACTGTAATGCAATTTTCTGCTTCATGTTGCCAACCTTTCGTCAGTCCAAATTTGTCCTGTTTTCGATTTACATTTTCAAGATTTTCTTCACATTTTCTGACTACTTGGTTTTTTTTTTATCATTGTGTTACATTTTTTTTCCTCCAGTTCTTTTGTTCGGTGTCTTTCCCAATAAGAAGTCCCTTTCTCTGGGTCCTCCTCAGGCCGACGGTGCAGGAGGATGGCGGGGACGTGTTGTTCCGGGGGTTCGAGGACGGCGTGGTGAAGCTGCAGCTGCAGGGCTCCTGCACCAGCTGCCCCAGCTCCATCGTCACTCTGAAGAACGGCATCCAGAACATGCTGCAGTTCTACGTCCCTGAGGTGGAGTCAGTGGAGCAGGTACCCGCATGCTAAAATTTGGGTTCCTAGGCTAATATATAAATATATTCATATATAAAACCAAACCAAATCAATACAAGCCAAATATGCTCAACCCCTAATTTCTGGACAAATTTCTGGCTAGTGATAGATTTAACTAAATAAATGTCTATCCATTTGACGGCTGTTTCATTAAACAGCTTTCTCACGTATTGGTTTAATTTCAACATAAGGATGAGGTATAATATCGAGTCCTCACACTGAAAAGGTTTCCAGGAGAGTAAATCTTTTTCTCTGCTCATCCTCAGGTGAAAGAAGAGGACATGGAGAACGCAGAACCCCTGTAAACCGATGGCTCTCCTTCCATCCAAAAATATCCTCTCTTTCGCAGTCCAACAAGTCTTTTTTTTAAATAGACATATTTTTTTTTTTAACCTGAAGCATAGGTGTAAAAAATTGGTCAAAATCAACAGGTTTCGTTTGGAGGAACAAACCATGTTTTAACTACAGATGAAGAGAACGAGGGTGGATTATTATTATTATTTTGAGTATATAGTCTGTCAGACGTGTTATTTATTTGGTTTGTTGCGCACCTGTAATGTTGGACTGATGTTGAGAACCAGCAGATTTCAAGATGTGTGAGTGAAGCCTTTGTTGCTTGGTTTGGAGACATGTAAACAGTGGAGAAATTTGCTGGTTATGTTCTCTGCATTTTACACCATGGTTCATTCTTTTGTTCTTGAATAAAGATTACATGTGCAATATTTATGAGTGTGATTCTGCTTTATGGAGCTGTAAAAGCTTCTTATGTGGTATGATTTCTTTAGTTTCATGACCCTTTACACCGCATATTCTCATGTCAGGCATCATAACTATAAATGTGCCTTTTATGAAGTGTGTATTTATGAAGTAAATCAAAATATGAGAAATATTTATTTATTTTAAATTGAATGCTTCTAATGTTGTTTGCTATTTCAGACAGCCATCAACATTTTTTCAAAGCATCCTCTTTACATTTAAATTATAAATAAGTGTAAAAACGTGTATAGAAAGCATATGTTGTAGTTAGGTTTTGTATTTGTGTTTGGAAGCGCAGTTTTTATGCTTTCAAAACACAGTTAGTGTGTGCTGAGGGCGGGCCATGAACATATTTCTTCGATTGTATTTGCTGACAAAGAAAGTAAAACGATATGGAAAGAAAATGCCAAAGCACTCGGTACTAAAATAAAGTAGTAAAAACAAATCAGAGATGAGGAGATTGGCGCCAAATTAGGGCACGTGACGATGTCATACGTTCGTAAAAATAAAGCGACGCTGGAGATGTAGATTGGATTTAATTAATTATCGTAAACTTTCGAATTATTGTAGGTACAGAACTTAAATAATACCAAGCTAATGTATTTTACCTACTGAACGAAAAACGTTAAAGTGAGTCTGGTCTGGTATTTACCTAGTCTGGTATTTACCGTGTTCTACCTTTACTTAACCACTAGATGGCAGTGTTGTCATTTGGTTTCAAACCCTAATCTAAAAAAGCTATTTAGCTAGTTTCATGAACTGTAGAGATTTCAATGCTTTAGAAGAAATATAAAGGCAATTTACTAATAAGCGTTTGGCTATAACTAACAAGACACTATATATATATATATATATATATATATATATATATATATATATATATATATATATATATATATATATATATATATATATATATATATATATATAATTATTATTATTATTCTATATTTAAACCATTTAAACAATTTTCCATCTGGGAACAAGTATAATTTTTTTTACATTTATTTTTGACTTATTTTTAGACTTCCGCGCGTCTATTTGTCTATGAACATGAATAGCTTACATGTGATAATTTATGAAATGAAACAAAGCTTTTGTACAAATCTCTTCTGCTTCACTGTGAGCCAGTGTTGAGTTCTAACACTTCCAACTTTCATCACAGAATAATCTTGGCATCTCTGAAGTGGAAGGAATGACATCAATTTTCAATCAGATAGAGCAACATGATTTATTTTTTAATATATGAAATATTCCAAGCTCTTTAGAGCTTAGCCAGTGCTGTGCAAGGGTGCTGGTTTTTCATAAGCTAGTTCTTTTTGTCACTGAACCTGTATTACATTGACACATTTGTGTTTCTTTGACTTTTAGTTTTGGATTAACCATGTCAGCTATTTGAAATTGTATATATCTCATAATTGGATGCCTGTCTTGTTATGTTATATCACCGGCCAGTTCCCTGCTGCACCAGCAAGTGAGGACTGGTTCGAGAGGTAAACAGACTATACTCTAACTGGGCAGAAAAGATGATGCAGTGGTTGAGTTGGTCATTCGGTAACTGGAAGGTTGGCGGTTCGATCCCCGCTAGTGCCATTCTGCCGTTGTGGCCCTGGGCGAGCCCCTTCACCCATATCACCCTGTATGGAAGTGGGTGTGTTTGGTGGATGTGTGTGTGACTGGTGGAGCGTGTTTGGTGGATGTGAGTGACTAGTGGGGGGTGTTTGGTGGATGTGTGTGACTGGTGGAGCGTGTTTGGTGGATGTGAGTGACTAGTGGGGTGTGTTTGGTGGATGTGTGTGACTGGTGGGGTGTGTTTGGTGGATGTGTGTGGCTGGTGGAGTGTGTTTGGTGGATGTGTGTGGCTGGTGGAGTGTGTTTGGTGGATGTGTGTGACTGGTGGATGAGTGTGACTGGTGGGGTGTGTTTGGTGGATGTGTGTGGCTGGTGGATGACTGTGACTGGTGGAGTGTGTTTGGTGGATGACTGTGACTGGTGGGGGGTGTTTGGTGGATGAGAGTGACTGGCGGAGGGTGTTTGGTGGATGAGAGTGACTGGCGGGGGGTGTTTGGTGGATGAGAGTGACTGGTGGGGGGTGTTTGGTGGATGAGAGTGACTGGCGGGGAGTGTTTGGTGGATGAGAGTGACTGGTGGGAGGTGTTTGGTGGATGTGTGTGACTGGTGGGGGGTGTTTGGTGGATGTGTGTGACTGGCGGAGGGTGTTTGGTGGATGAGAGTGACTGGCGGGGGGTGTTTGGTGGATGAGAGTGACTGGTGGGGGGTGTTTGGTGGATGAGAGTGACTGGCGGGGAGTGTTTGGTGGATGAGAGTGACTGGTGAGGTGTGTTTGGTGGATGTGTGTGACTGGTGGGGTGTGTTTGGTGGATGAGAGTGACTGGTGGGGGGTGTTTGGTGGATGAGTGTGACTGGTGGAGTGTGTTTGGTGGATGAGTGTGACTGGTGGGGTGTGTTTGGTGGATGAGTTTGGTGGATGAGTGTGACTGGTGGATGAGTGTGGCTGGTGGGGGGTGTTTGGTGGATGAGTGTGACTGGTGGGGTGTGTTTGGTGGATGAGTGTGACTGGTGGAGTGTGTTTGGTGGACGAGTGTGACTGGTGGAGTGTGTTTGGTGGATGTGTGTGACTGGTGGATGAGTGTGGCTGGTGGAGTGTGTTTGGTGGATGAGTGTGACTGGTGGAGTGTGTTTGGTGGATGTGTGTGACTGGTGGATGAGTGTGACATTTTACAGCATTTTAAACATGCCTTAACACATCACCCTGACACAGGTGGACATCAAAGGGCCCGGTTGTCTGAGATGAAGCTAATTGTAACCAGCTCACTCATGTTTGGGTTTTAAGTACATGATTACCTCGTGTTTCGATCCTTTGAGATGAAAAACAAGTCTGCAAACAGGACAGTGCGACCCAGAGAACAAGAGAAGAACCGGCACACTATATTTGGAGATAAAATCAAAATCACAAGTCTTTGTTTTAAGGTTCCAAGTAATACAACGAGAAGGACGTCATTCGATTACTGACGTCCACGACTGAAGATTGGATTAGTGTACACGAGAACACGACACGTGGAAGAGGGTGAGTTCGAGGTGGAGAGAAAGAGAGATAAGCAGACCTGCTGGGGATGTCTCAAGTCCAGATGTGCTCTCAAGGCGCCCGTCACACATGACTGGCTTTAAAATCTCCCGAGTCCAGGATCGGGGCGGGCAGGGACTAACAGAGAGTGTCAGTCAGAACCCTGACACGCAGTCGTAGCCTCACCAGTTGCTGGCTGTAAATCAATGACTCTCAGAGAACGTGAGAGGAATGAGAGCTGTAGACAGCGCAGGAGCATGACAGCATTCTGAGCTATCGCCAGCGAGGAGCTTGTGGGATCATAATTCACCTGATTCAATCTTAAAGCCTTATTTCATGCTCTTGCTGCATGCTATAACTCGGCAGATGCCCAACTGGGAGTATTTTTAGCATTAATGCATTGCAGTAATATTTCAGTCAAGCTGAGCTTTGTTATTCATCGTGTGAGCAACACTTTAGATGTTTTTGTAGATAATATAAACTGTGTAAAACTCTACATACACAGTAGCATCCATAGTGTCACTGGTAGGTGTCTGAGCAGAGTCCTGGAAGCTCCTGCTCTGCATTCCTGGATTGCCCTTCCTGGTCATCAAGGGCTTCACAATGTGATTTTTAAGAAAGGCAAGCTGATCAGGACTTGGTGCAGTCTGACACAGCGCTCCTGGTGACCAGTATCTTTCAGCATGTTTACAAAAAAAAAATCTGCTGCCATCTACCAGACAGCTGAAAATGAAAAATCTTTGGGAGGTGGTGGAATGGGAGCTTCGTGCCCTGGATGTGCATCCCACGAATCTTCATCAACTGAAAGAAGCTCTGCTATCAATATGAGCCAACCTTTCTAAAGAATGCTTTCAGCACCTTGATTAATCAATGCCACGTAGAATTAAAGCAGTTCTGAAGGTGAAAGGTCAGTAATCGAATATATATATATATATATATATATATATATATATATATATATATATATATATATATATATATATATATATACATATATACAGTGATGTGAAAAACTATTTGCCCCTTCCTGACTTTTTATTCTTTTGCATGTTTCTCACACAAAATGTTTCTGATCATCGAACACATTTTAATATTAGTCAAAGATAACACAAGTAAACACAAAATGCAGTTTTTAAATGAATGTGTTTATTATTTAGTGAGAAAAAAAATCCAAACCCACATAGCCCTGTGTGAAAAAGTGATTGCCCCCCTTGTTAAAAAATAACTTAACTGTGGTTTAACACACCTGAGTTCAATTTCTGTAGCCGCCCTCAGGCCTGATTACTGCCACACCTGTTTCAATCAAGAAATCACTTAAACAGAAGCTACCTGACACAGAGAAGTAGACCAAAAGCACCTCAAAAGCTAGACGGCATGCCAAGATCCAAGTAATTGAGATCTATCAGTCTGGTAAAGGTTATAAAGCCATTTCTAAAGCTTTGGGACTCCAGCGAACCACACTGAGAGCCATTATCCACAAATGGCAAGAACATGGAACAGTGGTGAACCTTCCCAGGAGTGGCCGGCCGCCCAAAATTACCCCAAGAGCGCAGAGACAACTCATCCGAGAGGTCAGAAAAGATCCCAGGGCAACATCCAAAGAACTGCAGGCCTCACTTACCTCAATTAAGGTCAGTGTTCACGACTCCACCATAAGAAAGAGACTGGGCAAAAACGGCCTGCATGGCAGAGTTCCAAGACGCAAACCACTATTAAGCAAAAAGAACATTAAGGCTCGTCTTAATTTAGCTAAAAAACATCTCGATGACTGCCAAGACTTTTGTAAAAATATCTTGTGGACTGACGATACAAAAGTTAAACTTTTTGGAAGGTGTGTGTCCCGTTACATCTGGCGTAAAAGTAACACAGCGTTTCACAAAAAGAACATCATACCAACAGTAAAATATGGTGGTGGTAGTGTGATGGTCTGGGGTTTTGCTGCTTCAGGACCTGGAAGGCTTGCTGTGATAGATGGAAGCATGAATTCTACTGTCTACCAAAAAATGCTGAAGGAGAATGTCCGGCCATCTGTTCGTCAACTCGAGCTAAAGCGATCTTGGGTGCTGCAGCAGGACAATGACCCAAAACACACCAGCAAATCCACCTCTGAATGGCTGATAAAAAAACAAAATGAAGACTTTGGAGTGGCCTAGTCAAAGTCCTGACCTTAATCCCATTGAGATTCTGTGGCATGACCTTAAGAAGGCGGTTCATGCTAGAAAACCCTCAAATAAAGCTGAATTACAATTCTGCAATTCTGCTCCTCCAGAGCGCTGTAAAAGACTTGTTGCAAGTTATCGCAAACGTTTGATTGCAGTTATTGCTGCTAAGGGTGGCCCAACCAGTTATTAGGTGCAGGGGCAATTAATTTTTCACACAGGGCTATGTGGGTTTGGATTTTTTTTTTCTCCCTAAATAATAAAAACATTAATTTAAAAACTGCATTTTGTGTTTACTTGTGTTATCTTTGACTCATATTAAAATGTGTTCGATGATCAGAAACATTTTGTGTGACAAACATGCAAAAGAATAAAAAGTCAGGAAGGGGCAAATAGATTTTCACACCACTGTATATATAAATATATACAGCGCAGGCCAAAAGTTTGGACACACCTTCTCATTCAAAGAGTTTTTGGGACCGACTGACCTTCATTTCTTCAATTAATGATGGCCACTTGTTTTTCCTTACTTACGTGTGTTTTTCTCTCCATAATACAAATTCTAACAGTCTCTTAAGTGGAACTCTCAGCTGTGTCACCTCCTGACTTCTGCTCAGCTCCACTGATGCTCCCGACTCCATTTATAAGAGAGAACTCCACGTATTAAACCTGACAGCACTCTTCTTAGAAGAGAAGAGTTTCTGGAGACCACCTCCTGAAGATCATCGAGAGAACGGCAAAACTGTGCGAAGCGTACTCAAAGCAGAAGGAGCTTCGGTGAAGAAGCTAGAACGACATATTTTCAGCTGTTTCACACTTTTTTTCTTGCGTATACAATTCCACACGAGTTCAGAGTTTTAGCAAAGTGTGTTGCAAAATACAAAACAAACATTTTTGAAACGGCTGTAAATGACCTTCCTGTTTGGTGAACACTGGATTTTAGTGCATGAAAGTTGTTTGATTTAATGAGCCGTAAATGTGACTAGTTTGGTACAAAATGTGAAACCATTTGGAAAATAAAAAGCATTAAAATTGCTTTGTGTTTTTCTGATAGAAGTATTTCTATTCAAAGTTTTGATGCCTTCAGTGTGAATCTACCATGTTCATTTTCATAGTCGAGAAAATAAAGAAAACTCTTTGAATGAGAAGCTGTGTCCAAACTGTCGGTCCGTACTGTATTTAGTGTTTACAGTCACTCTCCGAGGAATGTGTGACCATATTGGAAATAGAATTGCCATTCCACATTCATAAACACACTGATCAATATTTTTTTTAAACTAAGCACCTGTAACTCATACTCGTGGAGTTTGCTGAATCCTTTAAACATTTCCAAGACTTGAGTAATTAATCTCCCGAATTTCATCAATCACATTGAGGTTTTCATCTTTGAATGAAAACGAGATAAGAAACGAGGTTGTGAAGTCAAAACCATCAGAGATACCTCCGATCTGAAGGAAACCATGAAAGTGTGAGTACTTCGCTCTGCAGTGCTCCGCGCGCAGCCGCCTCAGAGAGACTGTTTGACTGCGCAGTGCTACACATGCCAGCCCAGATTTACCAGCGCAGATGTGTCACTGGGAAGCTCCGCTGACAGCAGCTGGTGTGACAAATCTCTGAACGCACTCACAGACTACACATCGACCCTCGAGGACTCAGCAGCAGCCAGAAGAGCATCCAGTCCCCGCCAGAGCTCGGAAATCAGCTCGCCTGACACCCGTCTCAGAGGAGACAACTCGGGGGTTCACGGGAGCTTCAACTGTGTAAGAATCTAAAAGGGTCACGAACTGGATTTGTTGAGACCTTGCACTGTTCGTTGACTTTCAGCTAAAGGTAAATCAATTTTCAGGCATGCAAGACTGAATTATCCCCGCCAGGAATCTAACGTGGATTCTGATCAGTGTAAGATGTTATTATAGAGTCAATTTAACATCAGAAACATTCGTGAAAGCAGAAATAAAAAAAAAATCATTTTGTTTCTTGTGCAGATGTCATCATTTGTTGTATTTTGTTGAGAAATGAGCATAAAGTCACCTGAAAGCTTTGCACAAGGCGGGAGTTTGTTTTTTGTCCCGTCGAATGCTCAGCTATTGAAATTGCTCCCTTTAAGATTTTACTTCTGACGTTATATATTTAACTGAAAATAAACCTGCTTTGAGAGGACCGCTTTATTAAAAAATAAAGAAATAGAAGGCTGCTTACACAACAGTCGACTTGTTGTTTTCCACCTGTGTCTGCAGATCATCTGAACCGGAGGTCTCAAACTCCATTCTGCATAGTTTTGCTCCAGCCTGAACTGAACGCAGCTGAATCCACTGATGAAGCTCCTCTGGGTTTGGGTGAAGCTACTGGTTTGTCTCCTGAAACAGGGTGGGAGCAGAAACCTGCACCTCTCCAGGAATTCAGTTTGACAGCCCTGATCTGAACTGAAAGTGTGCATGAGCATTTTAAACCCCTCGCACAGACAATTTTCAAATGAACATACCTTAAAATGCACAGAAAACACACAAACACAAATCTTAAAATTCAGCATCCGGTGGAACTTCTCGTATTGGCCACTGCATGCATGATTAGAACTGCATGATCCTTCACAGTCACAATCTCTTCTATAAGCACTGAATTTAGTCTTCTATCTGATGCAAATGATATAGTCTTCTATCTCACAGAGACAACCCAGTATGTGACCAGTTAGAAACCAGTGGGGTAAAGAGGCTGACAGAAGCGTCCCTGTAGGACATGTTCAGAATGGGAGCCTGCGCTGATTTTAGAGCAGAAGAGCTACATCTGTTTGGTTATGTAAGCTAATGTAGATGCCTACACACACACTTCCGGCCGCCTCTTCAACGAGCCTGTCAAGCACAATAAAGTCACACTGAGCACACTGTGGGGCCTCGAAGGCGTCTACGTGTGACCCCTCCAACCCTTTCTTCCCCTTGTTTTCAGCTAATGCTCTCCTCGATCTAGTACAGTTTTATTGCCGAGTCTCTAAAACGAGTCCTTTCACCATCGATTGGAAGAAAATGAAATTTCATGCCCGATCAAGGCCTTTACTGACCCTTTAAGAGGAGATGAAGCCGGGACGCTAAACCCAGCCGTGACACATTGCTGGAGGTGGGAAACAAACTCTGCCAGGGATTCTGATCAATACCGAGAGAGATAAATGTCATTCTGAGGGGATTTTTCTGAGAGGAGATCATTAATCCAGATGAAACTAGTGATGGTTTAAGCCTGGCTTTAGCTTTGAAAATCTGCCCTTTGAGTGAAGATAACTTCTCTGGCTGAAATGAGTCTGTAGTGAAAGCTCATGGCTTAAAAGGGAGGGCTACAGGTTTTAAATCGAGGCCCAAACACAGTCTCAGCTGCAAGAAATAAGCCTCTATTCGAAAACATATGCACATAGTCTGACATGACTGAGGAAATTTTTTTTTCTTAAGTTCCTCCTATGTATCGCGTGGTTGTTGATTGCAAGATTGGCTAAAAATGGATTCACAGAGCAAAACACAGCACCATTTTACCCTCTTGACTCTCAGCTCTGGCAATTTAGAGGAAAGCAGATAAAAGCCTCATTCTTTTATTCTCTTGGTTAAAACTACATTGGGACCTTCATAGAGTGATTAGTGTACTTTTAAAAAATATGCATCCTGAAAAACTTTTATACTGAAACCACTACATCGAGTTTTTCATATTTGTCGCTATTCTGCTTATTCTCAAACTTATTTTTTCTCTCGTCAGGGGTTTAAAGTGACGGTTGAATGTTCATTTTGATTTAGAACTTTGTTAAAGCCTTGAAAGCAGTTGTGTTAAATTTTAAAGGATACAGCTTTTAAAAAGATTCTGTCATAAACTCTATGATTTACCATCACTATATTATATTTATTTAAACCCTTTCTTTGTCATGTTATTTTGATGAGAGTGCTATTAGTAAGCTTTTTCATCTCTAAATTGAGAAAGGTTGTGTTTTTAGGTGTAACCTGTTCAGTCAGAGGTGGGAAACGTCATTCTTGGAGGGCCGCAGCCCCTGAAGGTTTTAGTTTCAACCTTGTTTCAAGATACAAACCAACCAGAACATTAATATAGCTCCAGTAAAAAGTATTGTTGATTCACATTTGTGTAAAATGATAAAGATAAAGTGTCTGTCATGCAATATTTTTGCAGACTTTTTTGTGTTTTTAAGACGTTTTGGAAAAAAATCCCTAAAAGAAAGGATAAATCCTGAATAACAAAACCTATAATAAATAAATATTTAAGAAACTATGCAAAAATTTAATAAAATGAAAGCTAATCCTTACATTATACAGTAATACATGCTCTTACTTGAAACGAGACAATTAGCTGTGAACAAATAACATTTTAAATGCATCAGTAAAGCCAATATTTATTTATTCAGCTTCCACTAAACATGTGCTTTAATGTTTTGCAGAAAGCTATTTTTTGTTTTAGTTCTATTGCTTTTTGTGTGCGCTGAACTTGATCTAGCGAGGGAGGAGACATGCTTCACATCATCAGGAAACACATTTGTCGGAGTCGACTCTTCTTTTCAAAAGAAAATAACCAGACACAGACCACTTCTAAAACTCTAACGTGATGCTCCTCAAACTTGTAACGCTTTGCGTGAAAGATCAGACGGGAAAAACCAGCATGGCCCTTTACAGCTTAATCTGCAGATTTTTTATCAGTTACATATGACACACAGACAAAAACATGTTTGAAGCACATCAACAACATTATTTTCTGACTATGTTCAGAACTGTTTTATGCTCATAAAACTGACAAAAGTCTAACACAGTTTGATTAACACATTTTTATCTGGAGCTTAAGGTGAAAGAAGTGCGATGGCCCAGCGACGACCCGTCGGCTCAAAAAAGCCTAACATAGAAAGATTCCATAGGAACACTGCGACGATAACAACTGAAGATCAGAACAGTTGTTGCTATTGCATCTGTACATTTTAGGAAACGCTTTGCTATAAAGGAAAGCATGTAGTTGCATGCATTGAAATACTAAAATACATATGTATGAAACTCCCACAGAGATTCCAGTGTGAAATCCTTTACATTACACGGATTTTAATGTGTTAAACTGAAGGAGAATCCGAGCCAGAAACGAGCGAAAGGAAGTTTAGCATAAACTGATTGAAAGTTTGATATTACTTTTACAGGGATTTAAAAAATATGCTATGGCTAAATAAAATCAGAGTGTATTTGTTATATTTAACTGCTAGAGATGGTGAAGTGGACTGTATCAACGTAAGTGCATGGGAAAATCAACACTGTAAATAAGAGTTTAAAGCATTTATTAAATAAAAATATATATTTTGTAAACAAATTCAGATTTGACAGATTCTCCAGTAACCTCCCTGAATCGGTCGAATTGCTCATCTGGCAGTGAAAAAAGATGCACTTTCTATTCTGTTTCTATTTTAAAAATCGTGGCATTGGTTTTTCAGTTCCAAATGAGAGAGATCAGGGAATAAAGTTTTATACTGAGATAATAAATAATAGCTTCAATAAACTGCTTTAAATATTTAACACAGCACATAATTAATGGGAAAAATATTATCTTTTATATTTATTAATATTATTTGTTGTTTATTTTTTATTTGGTAAAAATGATTCAATGCAGTTACAACATTTAATAAAACACTGTACTGTTTAATTATTTCAGTTCTTGATTTAATACATGCGTTAACCTTGCAATTGTATTTTTTTAATAAAATAACTGCAATTATTTGCACCTCCCTCTGGCTGAATAACCTCCAGCTGACAAATAATCCATAGACAGCTAACTTATTACTACGATTGTTTTTCAATTCCTTTTACAAAAATAGTAAACCACTTTAAGTCTTTTATATATAGTGTCTTCCAGATAAAAATACCAATAAACTCTCTAAACATTTGCTCGGACAGTCTTTGCTGAGTTTCCCACTTTTACTGCATTTATACTTCAGTGCGCTAATTTATTTATTTTTAAAATAATGTTAATAAGGGTGGAGACTGAGAGGATTTGTGTCTGCACTCCTTTTCACGTGAATTGAGATAAAAGAGAATTTGCGAGGGAACTGACGTAGACAGAGACTTGTACGTCTGAATTATACGCGTACATACAGTCCCAGGCTTGTTGGACAATTGTATTTTATTTAGAAATCTATGCAAATGTTAGTCCTTTGAGTTTTTGTTTTGTCTTCTCTGGCTTCAATAAAATTAACTTCGAGAACTCTTTCTCACAGTCAGGAAAGTTAAGTTTTCAAGTTAAGCGTTTTAGATTGTCCAGGAAAACGTTGCTATAAAAAAATGACTGCTAAACGCTTCACTCTGATGATCAGGAAATGTACAGGATGGGTTTTTATAAAGATCTACAGTAGTGGTCAAAAGTTTGGAACATTAGTTCTCGATGCATGTTGACTTGACACTTTTTTTTTTTTTCTTGTGAACCAGTATTCATGCAAGTTTGATTGGTTCTCTGTAGCGATAAATAAAGCAGATGCTTAGAACCGCGAAACTGATCATCAATGGGTCAACATGAATTTCCCCCAAACGTCATCTCCGTTGTGATTCTGAGTTTTTGACATCAAGTGTAAAAAATATCTTTAAAAGTGGAATCATCGATTTTTCAGTTCATTTTTCATCAAATTGAGAAGTGCTTCCGAACCAAACGTATCAAGCTTAACTCTGCTGACAGAAAACCCATTTTGAGGCTGTTCATCCATCTTTTTCTCACTTTTGTCCTTTAACTGGTGTGAGGAGAGCCTATAGGGCCTTCACAGAAGGTCAGCGTGCATCTTCTCGGGCAGCTGACTCAAAGTCACCTCGCTGCAGGATGTGCCAATCAGCACGCAGGCAGTCTTTTGAGCCGGGCTCTGCTGACATCGAGGGTCTGCCTCGCTGCAGTGAAGACATCCCCCGTGGCTGTCAGCGAGACCGTTAGAGAGTCTCGTGGAGTGGCTGGGTTCCCTGCAGCGTAGAGAAGCATGCTGAAGATCTCCAGGCACTGGGCTTCCCTTGCAGGGGCTGGAACAAATTCGTCTGCGTATCTGAGCCGTGTCCCTGCTTAGAGACTTTCGAAAGTTGGGTTTGAAGACGAGGTACACCACAGGGTTGTAGATAGTGGAGGATTTGGCAAAGATGGCAGCGAGCGCAAAGGCCAAAGGTGGGACCTGATCGGCTTCTACAAACGCAGCCCACATGGCCACAACAGCGTAAGGGCTCCATGCTGTCAGAAAACCAATGCACACCGCTACCGAGAGCTGGAAGAAAAGAGGAAGCATCGCTTGAGAGTGGTTAACAACAGAGGTCCGGTTCAGCTTTGAGAAGAAGGAAGACCCTTTGCCACCAGACGTGTGGATTATTCTCCACGGTAAAGCAAGAATCTGTCTTTGCATGGTCTCACTTCTGCCAGATCAGCATTTGTTTCATGCTCTTCGTACGTTGATCAGAGAACAGAGATTTGCATTTCTGTGATTAAAGAAATTAAGACGTCTTGTCAAAAACAGTCTAAACTATTTGCGTGCTCTCAATTCTAGCAATAAGAGTGATGGGTTTTGTTGCTCACAATCAAAAGTTCTTTACCACGCCTGGTTATAGTCTTAACATGTGAATCACTTGGTAACCGCACAAATTTCGGTCTGATCTGAACCTCCTTCATGCTTTCACAAGCACTTCCCGTCTGACGTTGTTTTAAAGCTGCGAACTTCAAACCAAAGGCCTCAGCGCAGCTATCTGAATTGAGATTCGCACCGACATTGCCCCTAGCTGTTGCTTATGTGTAGTGATGTGTTGTACATAAACAGAAAGAATAACTTCTTTCGGGGAGTGAACGTTTTCTTTGGTGCGTGTGGATTACATTGTTGATAATCCGAAGACACAGTTAAGCAAGTTCATTTACTTATATTCCTGCATTTTGCTCTATTTTTGGGTCTTTGTCGTATGAGTTTGCAAGTTTATTTTTTCCCCTTATGAACTATACATAAACGAACAAGAGTCAAAAGAACGAATCACCAAAATGGGAAAACAGCCACATAGCCCAGCTGTTTTACAATCTTTGTGGGCTTTGTTGAACAACTCTTGATGTTTATATTCTCCTCTTTTGTTATTTCCCTTCACCACATACTTCATTCGTACTTAGCGGCGCCTACTTCATCACTTCATCCGCTATGGAGGGCATGTTATCGCACAAAAATTTGGACAGGGATTTTCGGATAGTTGTGTAGAGAGCTTAAAACAACATTTAGTAGAGTTTATGATGCATCTGAAATCCAATTTACAGTCGTAATTGCCACACGTCTGATTTATTTCCACATATGACTACAGCCTGAAGGACATCGTGAGACCCACCTTCACAATGAGGATGTGTGCATTTGTGGTCTTGGTCTGTGGAGACACGTGCTGCTGCACGGCCTGCTGAGAGCCCCGGACTGTGACCAGGATCAGGATGTAGGACAACAGGATGACACAGAGAGGTAGTGCATAGCAGAAGAGAAATAGGCAGATGATGTAGGACATGGACAGAGCATCCTGGCTCGGCGCATACCTGAAAGTCGAATAGAATCTGGCAATTAATACAGTTTCTGGGGCAGCTGTTCACCGCTTCTAAATTCCAAATTGATAATCTATTGAGGGACCGAAGCATATGCTGACTTGTTTATCCTTGACAGCTAACAACAGTGTGGATATATGCTAAATCTTTTGAGCCGTCCGTCTAAACTTATCACATTTTTAGCAGCTATAATTTAAGAGTGGAGTCTGTGGTTAAAAGTGATTGGGTGTAACTCTCTCTCTTTGACTCACCAGTCTATACAGCAGGCTGTCCCATAGGGTTCAGGAGCATACTGTCCCCAGTTTGCCAAGGGGGCTACAGCAAACACCATGGCGTAGCACCAGACCCCCACGATCATCAGGCAGGCGTGGGAATAGGAGAACTTGTTTCCTGTTCAATGAGAAGCAACAAACCACACGGATAACTCAAATCTATCTCCATTTAAGGGAAGGTAAGGAATGGTAACATATAAATACAGAGTGGTACAAGCATTAGAGAGTTGTCCTTTCTGGTTTGATAATTTTGTTGTAAAGGGCACCTAATATATAAAATCAACCTCTGGAAGGTGTTTATTTAAATGCTGTGAAAACACAGAGATAAAGCGGTTTAAAATTCATCAACCCAATTTTCTGCATTTCTTTTGACATGAGAACACTGAATTACACACAGTTTGATCTCACATGAAGCTCGGTGAGCTTCCAGAATGCTCATTTTGTTTCTCACGGGTCTGAGAAAGTCTATTTGTATTCAGCAAATAGCTCATAGAACCCATGTGCAGGTTTGTAGAGTTTACGAGGTTAAAGTGCATCTCAAACGTGTCTCTCTCTCTCCATCAGTTCACCTCTCTCTTAATCTTTCCTCTCCAGCTCACCGAGACACTGATAAATCACCCCGTTTGCGTTATCTCCTCCCTCCCACGCTCCTCTCGCAGCAGCCAATCAAAAGGTAAAACCTGTGCCCTAATGAGGCCAACTGTTCTCGCCACTTTGTGGGAGTGTCGACAAACGCCTCTGAATGAAGCCCGCGGGACTCTTCTGAGAGAAAGACATCAGGTTAAGGGTTTGACCTTGCATCGCAGCAGGACTGAAGGGATGCATGAAGCCGCATCTGATTCCTAATTAAGATCGGGAGGAGAGCCGGCGAAGGAGATTAATGTAATCTGTCGACGAGGATGACTACCGTAGTTTGGGAAGCAGACTTTGAGGCAGCAGACGGATGACAGAGCAGTGAGGTTTGTCAAGCTCGATAAGCCGAAGAGGACGCCACACACAGCATAGCACAAACATGTCAGCTCTCCGAATAGCCACCTGAGAGAGAGAGAGGGAGAGAGAGAGAGAGAGAGAAAGAGGGGGAGATACCATAGAGATAATAGGGGGCTGAGGATTATAGCGTGAGGATACTTTGAGATGAGATCTCACCTGTGAGCAAATGCTGATGGGATCGCTAAGGGGAAAAGTGTAACGGTCATTCCAAGGTCACTGAAAGATAAGTTAATGATGAAGAGTTCTGCAGGCTTCAGCGAGGATCTCTTCCGATACGCAACAAGGAGCAATATGCTGTTTCCCAAGAGAGACAGGATACCTGCAGCAGAGAAGAGATACAGGGGATCCGGGGGGAATCACCAGGATTTGCATGCATGTTGAGTTTAGTGAAGCTTTGTAAAATGTAGAATGTTTCAGAGATTTGTGTTTGACAGGGATGTCAAAGTCAAATATCACAAAAAATAAATTTTCTACAAGCTGAGGGTCGGACGGTTCAGTGTTAATGAAATGTGTTGAAATAACTGCACCTTGCCTACTGAATCAAAACCTAATATTATTATGTAAAATATTGAAGGATTAAATTAATAAATCAATATTTTCTCGTTGTTCTTTCAGTTGTTTCAAGGGAAAACCCTTTCAGCAGTTTTCAAAAACAAGCTTTCAAATTATATATTTCAAATAGTAAAATGAGAAAAAAAAATCTGTTGTATTCTCGATTTTGTGGGCTACTTTTGCATTATGGGTAATGTAGTGTAGGTGGGTGAAAAACACCGGCTTTGTGGCTGTGGACCGCAGACCGGTTTCAGTAGTAATTAAATATCCTCCCAGGGGCTTTAATTTTCCATTGTGCAACATGGTACAGTATGACACAGATCAGTTCGGCGCAGTAAGGCCAGCTTTGCTTTCCCATTGTTTATAGTGTCGGTAGGTTAAATAGGCAACGTCACTTTATTTTAGCTCCACCCCCACTTCGACGTAATAAAGAGTGTGACAGAGATTCGGACACAAAAAGCAATGGATCTCGAACACCTGTTTTTCTTCTGCTTGAAAAGAGAAAAAAAATCTGTTGTATTCTCAATTTTGTGGGCTACTGTTGCATTGTGGGTAATGTAGTGTAGGTGAGTGCAAAACGCCGGCTTGTGGCTATGGACCGTAGACCGGGTTTCAGTAGTAACTAAATATCATCCCAGGGGAATAAATAGGCAACAACGCTCCGTTTTAGCTCCACCCCCACTTCAACGTAATAAAGAGTACGACAGAGATTCGGACACAAACAACAACGGATCCCAAACACGCCGTTGGACAGTTTCTTCTTCTTGCCGTGCATGTGTATTACACACGCTTTCAAGATTGCCCAGACATAGCGTTGTGTTTTTTGATCGAAAGCAACAATATCACACACACAATAAAAAAAAATGTCTCTTTTGTGAAGGATGAATCCACTCATCGCATGTGTAGGTCTACTTTGCGCAAGTTAATGATGCATGCAATAAGACTCTCTCGAACCAAACACGCTTGAGCACCCAATCGGCGAGAAAGGGGTAGGGTACGGTTTGAGCATTGGTTGTGGAACCAGCCCGAAGGAGGAACCAAAACCGTTGTCAGTTTGACACGATGGAAAACCGCAAAATAGTGTTCAGAACCGTACAGAGTTGTGCCGTGCTGTGAGATGGAAAAGTGCCATTAGATAACACATGGACGGGCCGGATCTGGCCCCTGAGCCTTGACTTTGACATATGTGGTGAACACATTTAACGGAGCTTTCTTTTAGTTGGTGACAAAGCTTCACAGGAAAAAAACACCAGGTAAACAGATTTTACGTTATTGTTAAGCATTAAAGAAAAGTGTATTAAACAAACTTTGTGTTATTAAAAGCTCTGCATTCCACTGATGTCCTGCTTACGGAGTACTTATGCTCAAGTTATGACATTGTTGCTTGTGGTAATGATGTGACATCTTTTTCTCTAGCATAAAAATGTATGCAAGGCTATGTATCTTTAGGAGTTTTTGTGACGGGTTGGGTGTTTGCCAACAGCTGTGCGTTTGCTGACATGTCGCTCCAACAATTTATATCACATTTACATTGACATTTATGCTTTTGTCCAAAGCGACTTACAGTAGGGGAGAGACAATATGAGATCTGTTACATCGTCAAAGTCTATCTCAGCTTCTCATAATAGAAATTGTATCAACTGATCAATAAACCAAAGCAGGAAGGAAGTAGAGGAAGAAGATAAAGACAGAGGAGGAAAAAAGAAAGTTTGTTCCCTGAAGAGAAGGGAGTCAGATTTCCTCGTCTCGTTTCAGACATTCCCAAATGAAAAAAGTAAAGAAATAAGAGATGTGGAGATTGCACAGTTTTTTCTATTCAGTTGATGTCACTTTTCACAACACAAAACAGCCAGAGCACTATTATCATTTTATCCTACCCATAAATCCATCTTACTTTTGTTTGCTGTGTATGCACACACGCCTATAAATGCTCTTGTCATTGATTATGTTTAGTGTGAGGTAGGATAGTTTATCCCCATAACAGTGAGCTACCGCTATGTAGTGTGTATGAGGTAAGACTGGTTTATTACAGATTTCACCAAATAAAACTGCTCTTCCCACACGAGATAGAGAGCAGTTTATTGGTGTGATTAATGTAAAAACAAAATGTGAGGAAAAAAACCCCAATGGTTAAAAGTTGCTACTCGTTGTCAATAAAATCCTGTAATAAAATGTGATGGAGGAAAACTCACTCAAGCTCGACACATCTTTATCACAGCAAAACTGACGAAAGTTAAATCTCCTCTTGTAACAGGGGCCTTTCTCTCAGGAAAAACATCGAGTAAAAAAACACAGATGAAACTTACAGAAGGTTGTGTATAAAGAGCCCATGAAGACATCATGCTCCTTTCGGATTTTGGAAGCAAAATGGGTGCTTTCTGAGGTATTTCCCATCTAGAGAAAAAAATGGGTCAAAGCGTTAAAGAAATCAATCAACATACAGCGTCCTGAAACACGGTCGCTATATTAAATGTGTAGCTGAGCGCCTGACAGAAGTTCCAAATTGCAGTTCAGTAGCTTACACTCACATGTTAAGACCAATCACATGAAACTAAAAATACAATTAAAAATATCTTATAACACAGAAAAATATGTCATTTTCTTGAAAGTTCAATAACTTTACTGTTTGGTGGGAGTGGCACACATTTTGGAACACATTTTACTCCATATTGCAGCTTGCATTTAGGCTTGGGAACACTCTATTGTATAACTTCACGTATTTGCAATTCTCCTTCCTTCTATAACTTCATTCTCATGCCTAATTTAAAGACATTACATGAATTACGATACTAAATGAGGATGTGCTTGCAAGGTAGGTATTCTTGAGCTGCATTCTGCATGTGTAGAGCAGATGTAGGTGAAAGGTGCCGTAAGTAGGTGCATCTGTGAGCCTGTGCATGAAAGACGAGCCAATGAACGGTCGAGATTGGAATGCATCATATAACGGGTATAAACGGTGAAGAGGTGCGCTGAGCAGACAGAAGTGCTGGCGGACCGCGTCTCCAGAGGCAGATGACATCTGATGATTGATGACCGAAGGAAAAACGATGAAAAGACTTTTGCTTTGAGAAACCAAACAATTTTTATCCACCATGGATGAGTGCTATTATACTTTATGATGATTATTATGTTTTGTAATATATTTAAAAAGCGATCAATTAAAAGAAATGTAATCATTTGCAATAACTGACTATCGAATTTTTGCTTAAAATTGAAAGCTTAAGAGAAAGAACTGACCACAAAGGAGTATTCTGACCAAACTCTAAGCAGTTAAAGCTTAGAATTTAAGGCAGATTCGACTTACTTAACCTAACCTGAGAATAATAAATAAAAAGGTTGAAGGTGTAAAAGATTAAAGGATTAATTGAACACCATAAAACAACTCAAAAGTAGTAGATCGGACCTGCGTGTGGACTCTGGGGAGGGACGATGGCTGTACCAGCTCCACAATATAAGATTGGGCCAAATCAAAGCTGATAAAAAGTAAATAAGAGACATGTCAAACTGACAAGCCTCCAGTGGAGTGATGATAAAACAGAGTTGATGTGCTGATGTTTGCGGATCATGTTTAAAAGTCAGGCAGCAGAATTCTATAGCAGCAGACGAGGCAACAATGAGTCACCGATCACCAACTCAAGAGAGCTGCTTTAATTTGAGTTGACACAATGGTATGGTTACCGTCTCAAATATTGAGCTTGAGATAACTTCTCACAAATTAAACATCTTGATGCACTGCGCTGTAATTCTGAACACGACGAAAATAATCGTGGCTAAGAATAGGGCTAACGATGCTTCAGGTTTTATTACATAACCATCTGAACACTAAACACCACAGATGTTTTCTGCACTTATTTTCCTAACTTATTATACCAAAACAAACAAGCGCTGTATCAAAACTCATCTCTTCTGTTTGTTTGGGAGACATCTGGGGTTGCTTCCTCTCTTTAATAGCCTCATGCTCATTAATTTAGTTTGAGCAGAGGGAGAACGAGTTTTGACTCTCTGACGGGGCTGTGAAGGAGTTACGCGAATCAATCAATCAAAGTTATTATATTTTCAAATTATAAATCCAAAGCAAATCTCTCTCAAGAGCAAACAATTCATTAGTCAGTTTTCTGTGTATTTAAAGGAGTCATCAACTCAGAAACCAAAAAGTGGCTGATGCAACAAAAATAACTTCAGAACTCAGTTTTTTACTGCTTTTATAACAGCCAGTGATGAAAGATGCCGCAGCATCTATCTTATATCCTCCTCCTTTCAGTCGAACGATAAGAACGGAATGACTCCTTCAAATGATTTGTTCGTTTCATAGAAGAAAAGTAAAATCTGACTGATTCCGATTTACAGCCGGTCGATTATCGCACTCCTAACAAAAACGTGTAACCTGAACTGAAACGCAACACTCCAAATAACAACAATTTCATTCATTTCAATTCAGTTTTTAAAGTAGGTATAAACTGATGTTTTGATCTCGTTTGGGATGAACAGATGCATTTGCTACATGTCAACAGACAATCAAAATTTGCGTTTATTACTCTCTATGCGTTTTTTATATAAGAAACACCCTAGGGATTTCCTTAAAAAAGAAAAACTTCTGCTGCTGAAAACTCTCCTGGCATCAGAAGCAGTTATCATGCATTCTAAAAGTAGTGTTTGTCCTCAAGTGACAGAAAGCATGCCATACTTTGAAGTCAGATTAGATGTGCATCCATGCGCTAATAATATTAATAATAAACTGAAGCATGCAGCAGTTTCCACGTGAGCGGAGAGCACACTGTAATGCTGAAGAGTTCTCTGTAGCCTCAGAGAGACAAACGCTGCTCCTCAGACTCCAGCGTTTGCTGTGAGATCCTTTCGTCCGCCTGCTGTCGCAGCTCTGTGCCAGTGGTTGGCTATGTTTATCTGCCAAAAGAACTATTTCAGTATCTCTCCAGCTTTCCTCTGTGCTCATTTGAGTTTCATAAAGTGTGTTTTTGTTTCGTGTTTGCGTCTCTGCGTATTCTGAGTTTAAGAGTAAAATCCACCGTCCTGGTTGACTCTAGGTTTCTCTGTGGAACCAAGGACTTAGTAATTAGTCCATGTTTCTTAAAATGGGTTCCACTATACTGTAAAACAAAAAATTGCAATTTGTCCAGCTAACGCTACTTTTTCAATATTAGTTATACATAATATAAATAATTTGAATACATATAAACATGACTGTTAGAGCAACAAAAATCCCTGAAATGTTTAGTAACATCTTTAAAAACATTTTCTGAACAGGCTTTTTATGTTGAAACAACAGCTGGTGCTGAATATTTCATGCATGCGCATGAGAAAGTGCCAATCAGACAAGGGAGTTTTAAAGACAGAAACATTTCCGGGAGGAATGCGAGTTTGATTCCTAACGCTATCGCTCTGGAAAAGAGTCCAGATTTTTAGTTATTGTTAATAGTTTAATTAGAGTTAATGATCTACGCTAAGCTAAGCTAAGGATGCTATCCTCATGCCTGGACATCGGCACTCTGCTTCCTGATGCTTTCATTATCAGTAACCACCTTCGTGCAAAGGTTTATTAGTTTTGTATCATTCTAACTGAAATAATTTGACATACTGAGGCATCCATGTGCGCCACCTTGAGTCCTGATTGGATAAGATCTCGCTGATGTCATCACTGTTCAGAAATACATTTTTAGTTTTGTTAAAATTTGAAGTGTGTTGCTGTGGTCTTGTGTGTTGTTTTTTGTATGCTAATGGAAGAAGATGTGTTTTTGGCCAATGTTAAAACCACTTTTGAGGAAGATGTTGGTTTGAATATCAGGAATGGCAAACTTTTATGGTTATTTTGTTAGTTATTGAACGATTTAATCAAGACTGTTGGACAAGAATTGAGAAGGTTAGCTGTGATCTTCACCCCGAGACCCCTGCTATAAACAATATTGTGATGATTACAATAGTTCAGGTTATTAAAATCATTTTATTCACCCAGTTAACAAAAAACTAAGCTCAAAGACCATGAAGTTGTTTTTGTTATGATTTACAGTTTTTCAAAATTGCCAAGACAGTTTTTTTACAGATTTAATAAGTTTGCTTAACTCTTAACGCACCGAATCAGTTAAAACACACAATTGGCAAAACAGCTAATTTCATTCTAAAAAACCCTCGCTGTAAACAAAACTGCAAAACACAATAATGCTGTTTTCAAAACACTAACACATGTTTTCTTCCGAAAGCAACATTTAGTCGATCGTAACACGTTGAGAAAAAAACTTGACTTTAAAAAGACATAGTTTTGGTGTTGTTGGAGCTCGAGTGTAAAAGAAGTTCAAGCACTTGAAATGTGTGTTAGCATTTTGTATCAAAGCAACAAAAAGATATATTAATTGTAGAGCCTACCTCAACGGATGTTGTGCAAATCATGTTAAGAGTTTAGCAAAGTTGTTAAAAGAATTGAAAAAAACTGTGATAGCAATTGTGAAAAACTGTAATTGTATTCCTTGGCAAAAGAGCCTTGTCATAATTGTGCCAACAAAATAATTTATGTTAGTGCAATAAAGTATTTATACTTACTTAAACTACAAAACATTTGTTGAAACAATACGAAAGCTTTAGTATGATACGGTGTCTTACTTTCTTTTGTTTTCACACCTTTTATTTTTTACAGCGAGGGTGACGGTAAAGAGTTCCATTTACTTGCACTACTTTCGTTTAGGTTTTTTGTGTGTAATGAGACTTTTTTGTAAAATGTTGATATACTTTTAAAAATGATGTTATGTATTATGTTAATATTCCAATAAAACCCCTCATACCCTCCCAAATATAAAACGCTTTCGCTTTCCTTGTTTTATAAACCAGTTTCAATTAAACAGTTGATTGTATTTTGCAGCAGAATCAATGTTTAGACTTCCCTACCCCTGATTTGCTCTCGAGCAGGCGTTGGCTGATTTGCTCATAATATTTTTTTTTTTTATTTTGAAAAAAAATTACGAAACAGTTCTCACACAGTAGCTAATAAGATGATGTCAATATTAACTATTGAAGATCCACATTATTTCAGTATGTTTAATATAATCACCATAAAGCATAGACTATTCATAGCTGTTTGAAAAAAAAAAACAATGTTGTAAAAAGCTACTGAGTACTCAACTACAGAGTGAGCTTGAACCTGTTTGCGTGGTTGGTCTAACAAGTGTTTATAGTACAAGCTGTGACTGTGTGCACTGGTTTTGTTGACCCCGGTCCAGTTGGAACCCACATAGTACATTTTGCTTCACCCAAGTACCACAGTAAATAATGCTACATGACTGGCCCGAGCCTTAGCCAAGTTAATAGTTACTTGAATGTCTGGCCCATGTCTTTTAAGCCAATAAATATGATGCCATCACTTCCAGACTTGGACCCAGTTTGGCCCACATACTGTATGCCAGTGACAGATGAATGCCAGACAAATGCCAAACTGGTAAGACATGTGTCAGTGCACTCTAAAGTGAGCTTGGACGCGGCTGTCATGTAGTGTGAGGGCTGTCAAGCATGATACGTGATCAATGATAGCAGTAAAAGAGGTCAGCTGCAGAACTATAGGGTTATAGGATATTGTTCTTTGTGTCAGGGCTTCCCAGATGGCGCAAAAATAACAAACCACAAAGCTAAAAAAGGATTGCAATCCCTCGCTTCCACGAATGCTGCTCTTCCTTTTTGCTTCATAACAGCCTGATCATTGTTAAGTACGCATTCGGGCTTGGTTCAAGGGAGCTATGCCTAGAGTGAGTTCAGCCAGAAAGAAGAAGACGTGTCTGAGTGATGGGTTGCCAGAGCTCCGTTATAGCTATGGTGAAGTGTTCATTTTTATGGAATTTTATTTTATTGCAATATATTACCAAAAATAAAAAGGGAGATTAAAGCTGAAGAGGAGAAAATATAAATGTGATACAGGCCTTATTTGCTAAAAAGCCCAATCATCGTCAGGTTTATGCAAAGTATTTTAGGCAAAACTCAGTCCCTGCACAGTTTTGTTCCAATCGTGCTTTAAAACCTACAGCAGGGTTCCGCAGTCATGAACATTTTAGTGCTCTAGTATGCATACTACTTCTTCAAATAGAAATGTGTAGACCCTCGGCCCTCCTGGACCCAATTTGGAGACCCCTGACTTACATGAACGACTTCATGGGAGGAGGCTAAAGATTTCAGTTCAAGTTGCCTGATGTGCAGATACACCCAAGTCTGCCAGTCTGTACCATATTTTTATATGATACCATATTTAAAAACTAATTTTTTTTTTAATCTGTATCAAATATCTATGCAGGTTATGATGCTTTGGTTCCATGTCTGTCCCAAAAACCAACACTGGTGATACAGTTAGTTGATGTCCAACACACGAGAATGCGCCAATCAAAAGATTACAGATGGAAGATGTTAAAATTATACTCAATCAGAACATCATATTCATGGCCTGAGTGTGGTATCAAGGCCTGTATCCGTGTATAACAAATCAATTAGCTGCACAATACATGAAAAAGAAGTTTGTTGAAGTCTTTTCATCCCTTTACCCCATATGTGGGCCTTGCTTGCAATCCATACAAACTCCAATCCCAAACTGTTCTGTTGCAGTCAGATGTCTGCCGCGTCACAACCGGGAAAGTGCTTCCAAACTTTTGACCGATGGAGAGTATTTAGTAACGCTGAAAAACCACTCAGCGTAAGGATGATTCAACATTCATCCACCTCAGGCACAGTTATGCCTTGCAAAAAGAAGCCAGTGAGAAGAAGATTTTCAGCTGTGAAAAGTAGGACATGTGCACAGAAGGCTCGTTGACGGGGTTATGTATTGATTACCGGAGTTTTCTTGGATATTACGAGCACATTATTCACAAACACACACTCTGCGTGTGTTATTTAAAGAGGATTTAACAACATGAAACAAAGAAACTGTTTGTAAAAAAGGAGAAAGCGTTATCTTTAAGAGGCAGATGCTGCTCTCTGGGATCTTTGATGGTGATTGTACAATCCTGGCATTTTGTGGTCAAGGATTTGCTTTAATGGCCACTAAACTGTCTTGACATTTTCCCCAGGCGAATATTTTCTGAGACGGCTGCTCGTGGTTTTGTGTATTTTTCCATATGCGAATGTTTATTTGTGTAGTGTCTCGAGGGCTCACGACTTTGATTAGAGAAAATAGAACTTTATTAAAATAAATATTTGTGTGCCTTGAAAATCACATTTGTGAACACTGGGTAATAAACCGATGTGACATGTTTCAAATATTTATTTTTCATCAAGCAGAGCGATGTTGGAAACCAGACAATGCTTTGCTACTGTTAGTGGAGACAGCTGTAGTAGGGTTTGTAGAACTAGTCAGGGATCGTTCTCAGATCAGTGCTTCGGGCATTCACTGAAGAGAAAATTCCATTATATAATAGTAAATCACTAGTCAAATGCAAAAGCAATCCTTAACTTAAAGTTCTACCTAAACGAACAGTTAAAATTCTACATAACCGAACAGTTAGAATTCTTCCTAACCGAACAGTTAGAATTCTACCTAACCAAACAGTTAAAGTTCTACCTAACCGAACAGTTAGAATTCTACCAAACCAAACAGTTAAAGTTCTTCATAACCGAACAGTTAAAGTTCGACCTAACCGAACAGTTAAAGTTCTTCCTAACCGAACAGTTAGAATTCTTCCTAACTAAACAGTTAAAGTTCTACCTAACCAAACAGTTAGAATTCTACCTAACCGAACAGTTAGAATTCTTCCTAACCGAACAGTTAAAGTTCTACCTAACCAAACAGTTAGAATTCTACATAACCAAACAGTTAGAATTATTCCTAACCGAACAGTTAGAATTCTACATAACCGAACAGTTAGAATTCTTCCTAACCGAACAGTTAGAATTCTTCCTAACCGAACAGTTAGAATTCTACCTAACCGAACAGTTAGAATTCTACATAACCGAACAGTTAGAATTCTTCCTAACCGAACAGTTAGAATTCTTCCTAACCGAACAGTTAGAATTCTACCTAACCGAACAGTTAGAATTCTTCCTAACCGAACAGTTAGAATTCTTCCTAACCGAACAGTTAAAGTTTTACCTAACCGAACAGTTAGAATTCTTCCTAACCGAACAGTTAGAATTCTACCTAACCGAACAGTTAGAATTCTTCCTAACCAAACAGTTAGAATTCTACCTAACCGAACAGTTAAAGTTCTACCTAACCGAACAGTTAGAATTCTTCCTAACCGAACAGTTAAAGTTCTACCTAACCGAACAGTTAGAATTCTTCCTAACCGAACAGTTGAAGTTCTACCTAACCGAACAGTTAGAATTCTTCCAAACCGAACAGTTAGAATTCTTCCTAACCAAACAGTTAGAATTCTACATAACCGAACAGTTAGAATTCTTCCTAACCGAACAGTTACAATTCTACATAACCGAACAGTTAGAATTCTACCTAACCGAACAGTTAGAATTCTTCCTAACCAAACAGTTAGAATTCTACCTAACCAAACAGTTAAAGTTCTACCTAACCGAACAGTTAGAATTCTTCCTAACCGAACAGTTAAAGTTCTACCTAACCGAACAGTTAGAATTCTTCCTAACCGAACAGTTAGAATTCTTCCTAACCAAACAGTTAGAATTCTACATAACTGAACAGTTAGAATTCTTCCTAACCAAACAGTTACAATTCTACATAACCGAACAGTTAGAATTCTACCTAACCGAACAGTTAGAATTCTACATAACCGAACAGTTAGAATTCTACATAACCGAACAGTTAGAATTCTTCCTAACCGAACAGTTAAAGTTCTACCTAACCGAACAGTTGAAGTTCTACCTAACCGAACAGTTAGAATTCTTCCTAACCAAACAGTTAGAATTCTACATAACCGAACAGTTAGAATTCTACCTAACTGAACAGTTAAAGTTCTACCTAACCAAACAGTTAGAATTCTTCCTAACCGAACAGTTAAAGTTCTACCTAACCGAACAGTTAGAATTCTTCCTAACCAAACAGTTAGAATTCTACATAACCGAACAGTTAGAATTCTTCCTAACCAAACAGTTAAAGTTCTACCTAACCAAACAGTTAGAATTCTTCCTAACCGAACAGTTAAAGTTCTACCTAACCGAACAGTTAGAATTCTTCCTAACCAAACAGTTAGAATTCTACATAACCGAACAGTTAGAATTCTACATAACCGAACAGTTAGAATTCTACCAAACCGAACAGTTAGAATTCTTCCTAACCGAACAGTTAGAATTCTACCTAACCGAACAGTTAGAATTCTTCCTAACCGAACAGTTAAAGTTTTACCTAACCGAACAGTTAGAATTCTTCCAAACCGAACAGTTAGAATTCTTCCTAACCGAACAGTTAGAATTCTACCTAACCGAACAGTTAGAATTCTTTCTAACCGAACAGTTAGAATTCTTCCTAACCGAACAGTTAGAATTCTTCCTAACCAAACAGTTAGAATTCTACATAACCGAACAGTTAGAATTCTTCCTAACCAAACAGTTAGAATTCTACATAAACGAACAGTTAGAATTCTACCTAACTGAACAGTTAAAGTTCTACCTAACCGAACAGTTAGAATTCTTCCTAACCAAACAGTTAGAATTCTACATAACCGAACAGTTAGAATTCTACCTAACTGAACAGTTAAAGTTCTACCTAACCGAACAGTTAGAATTCTTCCTAACCGAACAGTTAGAATTCTTCCTAACCGAACAGTTAGAATTCTACCTAACTGAACAGTTAAAGTTCTACCTAACCGAACAGTTAGAATTCTTCCTAACCGAACAGTTAGAATTCTTCCTAACCGAACAGTTAGAATTCTTCCAAACCGAACAGTTAGAATTCTACCTAACCGAACAGTTAGAATTCTTCCTAACCGAACAGTTAGAATTCTTCCTAACCAAACAGTTAGAATTCTACATAACCGAACAGTTAGAATTCTTCCTAACCAAACAGTTAGAATTCTACCTAACTGAACAGTTAAAGTTCTACCTAACCGAACAGTTAGAATTCTTCCTAACCAAACAGTTAGAATTCTACATAACCGAACAGTTAGAATTCTTCCTAACCAAACAGTTAGAATTCTACCTAACCGAACAGTTAGAATTCTTCCTAACCGAACAGTTAGAATTCTTCCTAACCAAACAGTTAGAATTCTACATAACCGAACAGTTAGAATTCTTCCTAACCGAACAGTTAGAATTCTACATAAACGAACAGTTAGAATTCTACCTAACTGAACAGTTAAAGTTCTACCTAACCGAACAGTTAGAATTCTTCCTAACCAAACAGTTAGAATTCTACATAACCGAACAGTTAGAATTCTTCCTAACCAAACAGTTAGAATTCTACCTAACCGAACAGTTAGAATTCTTCCTAACCGAACAGTTAGAATTCTTCCTAACCAAACAGTTAGAATTCTACATAACCGAACAGTTAGAATTCTTCCTAACCGAACAGTTAGAATTCTACATAAACGAACAGTTAGAATTCTACCTAACTGAACAGTTAAAGTTCTTCCTAACCGAACAGTTAGAATTCTACCTAACTGAACAGTTAAAGTTCTACCTAACCGAACAGTTAGAATTCTTCCTAACCGAACAGTTAGAATTCTTCCTAACCGAACAGTTAGAATTCTTCCAAACCGAACAGTTAGAATTCTTCCAAACCGAACAGTTAGAATTCTACCTAACCGAACAGTTAGAATTCTTCCTAACCGAACAGTTAGAATTCTTCCTAACCAAACAGTTAGAATTCTACATAACCGAACAGTTAGAATTCTTCCTAACCAAACAGTTAGAATTCTACATAACCAAACAGTTAGAATTCTACCTAACTGAACAGTTAAAGTTCTACCTAACCGAACAGTTAGAATTCTTCCTAACCAAACAGTTAGAATTCTACATAACCGAACAGTTAGAATTCTTCCTAACCAAACAGTTAGAATTCTACATAACCAAACAGTTAGAATTCTTCCTAACCGAACAGTTAAAGTTCTACCTAACCGAACAGTTAGAATTCTTCCTAACCGAACAGTTAAAGTTCTACCTAACCGAACAGTTAGAATTCTTCCTAACCAAACAGTTAGAATTCTACATAACCGAACAGTTAGAATTCTTCCTAACCGAACAGTTAGAATTCTTCCTAACCAAACAGTTAGAATTCTACATAACCAAACAGTTAGAATTCTACCTAACTGAACAGTTAAAGTTCTACCTAACCGAACAGTTAGAATTCTTCCTAACCGAACAGTTAGAATTCTTCCTAACCGAACAGTTAGAATTCTACCTAACTGAACAGTTAAAGTTCTACCTAACCAAACAGTTAGAATTCTTCCTAACCGAACAGTTAGAATTCTTCCAAACCGAACAGTTAGAATTCTTCCTAACCGAACAGTTAGAATTCTTCCTAACCAAACAGTTAGAATTCTACATAACCGAACAGTTAGAATTCTACCTAACCGAACAGTTAGAATTCTTCCTAACCGAACAGTTAAAGTTCTACCTAACCGAACAGTTAGAATTCTTCCTAACCAAACAGTTAGAATTCTACATAACCGAACAGTTAGAATTCTTCCTAACCAAACAGTTAGAATTCTACATAACCGAACAGTTAGAATTCTACCTAACTGAACAGTTAAAGTTCTACCTAACCGAACAGTTGAAGTTCTACCTAACCGAACAGTTAGAATTCTTCCTAACCAAACAGTTAGAATTCTACATAACCGAACAGTTAGAATTCTTCCTAACCAAACAGTTAGAATTCTACATAACCGAACAGTTAGAATTCTACCTAACTGAACAGTTAAAGTTCTACCTAACCGAACAGTTAGAATTCTTCCTAACCGAACAGTTAAAGTTCTACCTAACCGAACAGTTAGAATTCTTCCTAACCGAACAGTTAGAATTCTTCCAAACCGAACAGTTAGAATTCTACCTAACCGAACAGTTAGAATTCTTCCTAACCAAACAGTTAGAATTCTACATAACCGAACAGTTAGAATTCTTCCTAACCAAACAGTTAGAATTCTACATAACCGAACAGTTAGAATTCTTCCTAACCGAACAGTTAAAGTTCTACCTAACCGAACAGTTAGAATTCTTCCTAACCGAACAGTTAGAATTCTTCCAAACCGAACAGTTAGAATTCTACCTAACCGAACAGTTAGAATTCTTCCAAACCAAACAGTTAGAATTCTACATAACCGAACAGTTAGAATTCTTCCTAACCAAACAGTTAGAATTCTACATAACCAAACAGTTAGAATTCTACCTAACTGAACAGTTAAAGTTCTACCTAACCGAACAGTTAGAATTCTTCCTAACCAAACAGTTAGAATTCTACATAACCAAACAGTTAGAATTCTACCTAACTGAACAGTTAAAGTTCTACCTAACCGAACAGTTAGAATTCTTCCTAACCGAACAGTTAAAGTTCTACCTAACCGAACAGTTAGAATTCTTCCTAACCGAACAGTTAAAGTTCTACCTAACCGAACAGTTAGAATTCTTCCTAACCGAACAGTTAAAGTTCTACCTAACCGAACAGTTAGAATTCTTCCAAACCAAACAGTTAGAATTCTACATAACCGAACAGTTAGAATTCTTCCTAACCAAACAGTTAGAATTCTACATAACCGAACAGTTAGAATGCTACATAACCGAACAGTTAAAGTTCTACCTAACCGAACAGTTAGAATTCTTCCTAACCAAACAGTTAGAATTCTACATAACCAAACAGTTAGAATTCTACCTAACTGAACAGTTAAAGTTCTACCTAACCGAACAGTTAGAATTCTTCCTAACCGAACAGTTAAAGTTCTACCTAACCGAACAGTTAGAATTCTTCCTAACCGAACAGTTAGAATTCTTCCTAACCGAACAGTTAGAATTCTTCCTAACCGAACAGTTAAAGTTCTACCTAACCGAACAGTTAGAATTCTTCCTAACCGAACAGTTAGAATGCTACATAACCGAACAGTTAAAGTTCTACCTAACCGAATAGTTAAAGTTCTATCTAACCCAACAGTTAGAATTTTTCCTAACTGAACAGTTACAATTCTTCCAAACTGAACAGTTAAAGTTCTACGTCAATGTTTTGAAATGGAGTAATTAATAAAAATATTATTTATCCAGAAGTATAAACAGTTTGGTGCTCACCAGAAAAAGTAAAGGGCACACAATTTTTATTAAGTCTAGTAGGTTATGTGAACAAGTGTTTTGTGAATTACCTCATGAATGTGAAAGCTGGTCTATGCAAGAGTTTTGTTTATGCTCTCCTTTGAAAATTCTGCACCTTTAATGCCGTTGCTGAATGAGAAAGCTGATTCAAAGTCCCTCATTGCACAATGAAGTAAATAAACCTTTTTTTCTAAAACGAATACCACACTTTGCAGCTGATACGGATTAACTTGCTGTGAAATGTCTCAGCTCAGTTTATTCTCACTGAATGCTGTATTCTGTTTTATGGGTTTAATCAAATCCGACTCCTTCAGGACTCTAATCTTCAGTAAATGTCTCCATGCAGCTCTATCTCCAGCTCTGTGACACACATTCTCCTCTGTTAGGATTTGAGCAGGAGATTTTTCACAGGCCGCTGGATGCTCCTGAAGCTTGAGGGATGGACATTCATGCTGCATTGACCCGCCACAGACTCGCTCGACTGAGACGCTATGACATGCTCTGGATCTGTGCCACTGTTCAGGTCGAGCTTTTCTTTTTATCTGATTGGAGGGGTAGTGAGATAGTGCAGGGCTAACATGTCAGTGATTATTAAAATTTTGAGCTGTCGATGGAAAATCACATTTCTCCAGATGTTTGGACAGGAACGTGGCTAATTAATCTAAATGTATCCGCCAATCCAACAATCCCACCATTACCTCTGTCCATCATGGATATTTCTCTGAGTCAAGCCTCAGATTGTTTCAGACTTTTCATAAAAAGGAGTAGATGGCCGTCTCGATAAGGGACACAATAAATCCACAGAGAGGAGCAAGCGAAGGGGCGTGATGGCAAAGCGGCATGCACATGGTTTAATGATTTCATTCATTTTGTCTTTTATTTGTGTACTTTTTGCGCCACACGAGTTGTTAGGGATTGTTTTCCCCGCGCTTCCATCTCTATACAGTTTGTAAGGAATTAAAACAGAAAACATATGTGTCAAATATTTTATAAAACGTTTTTCTTCAAAGGATTGTTTAACAGCGAAACACTTTTCTCCAATGGAATTGTTTTACTATGTTAATGCCAGTACTATTTTGCTCATGTAGGGCGGGGTGTAAAGGAAAGAGTGGAAAAACAAAAAAAGGCATTGAAAAAAAAAAGAAGAAAAAAAAAAAGAGTATTTTAAGTACTTAAAAAAGGGAGAGCTCATCAGTTTGGCAAGAAACATATGAAAAAAAGAAATGGACATAAAGATGCATAATATACATACATATATTGCACTATATATATATATATATATATATATCAATCAGAAAACGATAACGTGTGGGGATTTTGTGTTCTACAATATCTATTCCAGCTCCATTTTCACAAACAAGGATTTAAGATTTCTTAACTTGAAAATCCCTCACAAATCATGCAACTTCCGTTTCAGTGTGAATGCAGCTTAACACTGGTCTGGTCTGTAACAGAAAACTGTATTAGGTACAAGTTACAGAGAAAGGTTATGGAAAGTAAGATAAACTCTGACAGAAATGCATTGGTAGTTTTTTTTATGACGGGGAAAAACAAGGCATTTGTTCTAGAATTTAAGTAAAATTTAGTTGAATTCAGTGTCAACATTTCCCTTTAAATGAAGAAGGCTAGTTAGGCTAAAACTATTCCACACTCAAAACCAGAAGAGGGCCATTAAAGTGTTTCCACCAACCGCCATCAAGCAAGAAGAGTTAAACGAATAGAGAAAGAAAAGCACTACAGCCCTAAAGAAATATGGTTGGTGAGTTAAGTTTGACACGTATACACAGAAAAGGTGCTGTATAAACAACTTCACTAAACTCACTGATGATTGTCAGGAGATAGACTCAACATTTGATCATTATTGTCCCTGTGATGTTGATTTCTTTGTTACTTAGCCATTTTTAAAGGGCCTCCTCTATTTTAGAGTTTTTACATACAACTAAATCAACAGAATTGTTTGGAAAACATCAAATAGATATTTGATTTAAGTCGCATCAACAACATTTGATTAACATTGCCTTTTTGAAAAGCTATTTATGAAGTATTGTACTGCTTGCTTTTGGTTGCTGTTTTTTTTTTTTTTTTTAGCTTCTCAGTTTCAGTCTCATCTTCAAAGTCGCAGTGGTCCTCACAATCCTAAACTGCGTCTTTGGGTTCGAAACATTTCAAGGTGAGGTGTAATTCTATCTAAACTCGCTGAAGAATTTAGTGAAGTGATTGTTAAAGCAGGCAACGAGGCGTTCTCATCAACATCAGCAGCCATCAGGGTTAAACCTGAGACTCTCGCGCAGAGAAACCGTTTTAGCGCTCAGAGGTTGCTCATTCACAGTCCAAAAGACTTAATGAGGAACTCTTATGCTGAATATTCACATTGTCCCAGAGGTAAGATGAACCAAATGAGTCAGCTGTCATGTAGCGTTAGTGTGCGCTAGTGATTGTGGAGCGCAGCGCTGCTGTCACTTCAGATTAAAAGGGCCGAGAACAGAGAAACCAAAAAGTGCTTGAGAATGTTCTTTTGACACAATGGAGCAGATCAAACAGTAAATGCATGCTGGGAGTTTCAGAGCTACATTTCGCTCGTATTGTAGCCGCTCACTTTGTCAACAATGCAATATACTAACCAATGACAGATTTGAAAACATAAACTGACCTCTCTTGATGTTATCAGTCTGTAAATTACGAACAACGCACTGTGAAAATGTATTTGAACCCTGCAAGTCGAATGAGTGTTAGCATAGCCTCATGATAGTTAGTGTGGCCTTCAGAACAGATTTATTATGAATTCTGTCCATGGTTCTTCAAATCAGTCTACTGCAGGATGGAGAGAGAAGCCGATTTTTGATGATTTCATTCCATTCTTGTAACTTAACACAACAAATCCCAAAGACATTTTTATAGACTTTTGGTATGATTTTATTGAGTCAATTTGAATTCTTTCCTTACTGTCCTGGCTGAGTCAGATTTTACTCCATCCATCTATCCATCTTCATGTCGGATTTCTTCCCTTTCGGGGTCTCCACAGCGGAATGAACCGCCAACTCTCTGGCATATGTTTTATGCGGCGGATGCCCTTCCAGCTGCAACCCATTGCTGGGAAACATCCACACACACTCATTCTCACTCAAACTCTATGGACAATTATTTTTTTTTCAATTCACTTATACTGCATGTCTTTGGACTTGTGGAGGAAACCGGAGCACCCGGAGTAAACCCACGCAATCACGGGGAGAACATGAGAACTCCACACAGAAATGCCAACCGACCCAGCCGAGACTCGAACCAGCGACCTTCTTGCTGTGAGACAACTGTGCTACCCACTGCGCCACCGTGACGCTCCAGATTTTACTCAAATAGGGGAATTCCAAGAGCGACTAGTCCAGTTGTTTCTTGACAAGCCACGGCCAACTGTAGCATCCTCGCACAGCAGAAACGAGAGGAGCATTCTTTACTCTCTACACAAATGACTGCAATCCCAAGATTCTGGAGTCGAAACTCCTCAAGATTGCAGACAACACAATCTCATCTAGGAGGACTAGACGGGGGGAGCAGCTGACTCTCTTTTGCAGCCAGAATAACCTGGAGCTTGATGTTAGTGGACCTTCCACCGTCCCCATTCGTACCATCAGTGGCATAGTCGGGTTCCTGGGCACCACCATCTCTCAGGACCTAAAGTAGAGCATGCGCATCAATTCCATCTTTAAGAAGGCCCAGCAGAAATGGTTCTTCCTGCATCAGCTGAAGAAGTTCAACTTCCCACAGTTGACACAGTTCTACTTAATGCTCATCGAGGCTTTGCTCCTCCATCGATGCCTGGTTCATCTCCACCTCTAAATCCGAAACTAAAATCCAACAGTTTGGGCTGCTGAGAAGATCATTGGGTCTCCCCTACCCTCAAAGCAAAATCCCTTTGGGCCACGCTCACCCAGGTCATGCAGTCTTTGACTCTTTTTCTCTGGTCAACACTTATGAGCACCACAATAGTAAAGAATAATGAAAGCAACCTCTGCACCTTTTTGCACACTTCTTCTACACTCTTTTAGTTTTAGTAACATTGCAAACTATTTTTTTCGTGTATGTCTGAAATCATTTCACTCTGTATCCTTTAAACTCAATGTTAAGTTTGCGAAGCACTTTTCACATGTCTGCTGCACAGACTTGACTTCAAAAAAACATTCCTTGTCTGTGTACGTACGCATACATCACACGGACTCTGGGAAATTAAGCTATTCTGATTCTGTTTGTGATAGCGGTCTCCATCCTAAAAGATAACACGCTTGTCCCAAGATGCTGAACACAGCATGATAAAACTGATTTGTTCCTGCTGTGGTTACAGAGAACAAATTGTGGAGATTGGGTCTCTCGCCACACATGAAACTGATTTTGATCATTCTTTTAAACACTTTACTGCCCTCTTGTATTCTAGTAGATTGTTTACTTACAGTATATCGAACCTTTCAAACTTTTTGAACCCGTTGAAAATGTAGTGTGCTGAAATCTGTTTCATCTTTCACTGTATGTATCATCTGAAAGCCTTTATCATCTTCAAACTGCAAAGTGGAATGGCGACAATTAGCAGTTCGATATATATCGAGTAATCCATACCATATACTTCATATATAAGAAACAGAGAACTGCGCAAAAGAATTAGTTTGACAGGGACAAATGTTATCCTAGACTTGTTGTGAAAGCCACTAATGATGAGTGGAATGGGAGGGCTGGGTGCTTTAAATGTTTTGATGAGTCCTGTGCAAATTTTTTTTTTGACAGACCAGTACACAGTACCCAAGACAGACCAGTACACCATCATGCCCATTACTTGAGGAGTCGTACAGACCTATTGGTTAATTTTACGTTCATAACTAACAGCAAGTCAGAAGTTTAGCATCCTTTTCAGGATTAGACCATTTTTGAAAAGATGTTCTGAAAGCAGAGCGTCACGGTGGCGCAGTGGGTAGCACGGTCGTCTCATAGCAAGAAGGTCGCTGGTTCTCATGTTCTCCTCGTGATCGTGTGGGTTTACTCCGGGTGCTCCGGTTTCCTCCACAAGAACAAAGACATGCGGTATAAGTGAATTGAGTAAAAACGATTGTTCATAGTGTTTGAGTGAGAATGAGTGTGTGTGGATGTTTCCCAGCGATGGGTTGCGGCTGCAAGGGCATCCGTCGCGTAAAACATATTCCAGAAGAGTTGCTGGTTCATTCCGCTGTGGCAACCCCGAAAGCCGACATGAAAATGGATGGGTTCTGAAAGCAGACTCAGAATATTATCATATTTCTAAATCCTACAGTGATTGATGCTTGTTTTCTTTTGCTCAATGAATAAACAAACAAGACTCACGAGCGGGTAATACAACAAAATCTGTTAATCTAGTCGACCAGATGGAAAAAACAATGTGTCAAATAAAAACTACTGAAGATACGTCCGTCAAAGTATCATGCACTTTTGGGACAGCCCCTACTTTTGAGAATGTGAGCCCTCTGACTCCAAGCCAACTCAATACCGGTCAAGTATCATTTAAAACCCAATATGATCTCCCTTCAGGGTGCAGAAACTCCATCACTGATCATTCAATAACCGTTCACGTCACCGTCTGCTCGTCGTTTAATCTTTTGAAAGCTCCTCATCGTCTGTGTGAAGGTCGCTCGTAATAATATGAGCTACTTTCAAAAAGATTCCTGATTTGTTTCCTCGAGTTCTAGAGATAATATCCTCCGACCTTTCTCCATAATCCTTCCTAACGCGGTTAATCTGTCCACGGTCTCTTCATTATTCCCTCGCAGGCTCCCTGGAGTACCCTACGTGCCTGTAAGCAGCGGTGTTTAGCACAAAATCTGCTCAAATTAACCTGAGGGATCGATTGGGATTGTGATAATGCGCTCAAGGGTCTGGGATGCAACTAGGCTTTGGGATTGAAAAGTGTGAATGCAAGGGAAAGAATATCTTGTTCCATACTTTTAATTCAGCTGCTGAAATTGCATTTTATTTTAGTTTTGTTACCCGTGGGTCTTCCTGCATCGTTACTGTACAGTCTTCTTTTTTTAAGTCTTGTTCTATTCAGGATTTTGGGGCCCAATGCAAAACATTGCACAGAGGTCTCTGTTTCTTAAATTTAATTGTTTGATTGATATATATATAAACATATGTTATGTTTCTGGGGGGGTGTAAAAAGTCAATTCTCTAATTAAATAAATTTTCTTCCTTTTTCCACCATTCCTGTTTTTCATTTTTATTTAAAGGACACAACGCATGGAACCACTTTAAGAATGTCCAATTGGAATTTACTAAAATAATTACAAGTAAAAATTGTGTATCTTTGAGAGTGTTCTCTTGATAACAGACTCAGAAGTTTCAATGTAATTGTTTAATTAACTTAGCACAATTCGATATTTTGGATGTGTGGTAGGGCCACTAGATAGTTGGGTGCCCAAAGAAGTCACCTACCGGTTCCTAAAGGTACGTACTCCCCTGGCTCAGTCAAATGAGTTTTACGTCACTCTAAATAAGTTTTAACAACGAGTTCATAGGTTTTTAAAAGCTGGAGTCTACAGCTTCAGAGATCCACAAAAACAAGGTTGATTTCACTCAAGGGTCACCTTCAATTAGTGTTCATTAAAATCCGTAACTTGAGTAACTTCTTTATGTGAAACACATCGCGGTAAGTGACAACATCAACATTTGAATCATATCAGTGTTAATGTTGCAAAAAAACACAAAGTGAATAAAAAAAGTTAATATTTCATATAATATAACAATTATCAGCAATTATCTGACTTGAACAGATCAAGATGAAAATGAAAAGATTGTAAGAGAAACTTCTTTATTGGATTTTTTTGTAAATGTCAGGTTATGCGATGTGCTTGCGACTTTTTTTAAACTTAAACATATTTCATAAGAGCAGAACAATGTTGCTTTTGAGGAGAGATACTTGATGCTCTTCGAACATTTACTTCTAGTCTTGACTTCTGACTTTATAACAAATTGCATATCGTCTCGCCTCGAGTGTAAATCACTTTAGACAAGAGGGCCTGCCAAATCCATAAATGTACATGTAAATCAGCATTTTTGCTTTTTTATTGTTCAGATCAGAAGTAACTAGCTACTTGAGTAAATTGTTATTGTTTTTTTTTACTCTAACTCAATCAAATAATTGAGTACATAGTTCATTTTACCTGATTATTTCAGAAGTACTTCTACTTTGGTTGGAGAATTGTTTTGGATAACAACCTCTACTCAACCCAGCTCTACTCAAGACTTATCTTGAAATAAAATCTGAAGCGCAAACCAAACTAAAGCTTGAAGAAGCAAATTTGCGCCAGAGTTGCAACCAGAGAGGGATGCAATCTGTTTTTAAGTGCTGGAAAAAAAACAAGAGAGAATGGCTGGAAGAGTCAATCGACAGGACTCTTGGAAATGATCACCATTCTTTTGTATTTTATCCATGTGATGGAAAACACATGACTATATGAAGTTTTGTTGATGCTTTGAGAGGCCTCTTTCACTCGCCAGCGGTTTGGACAGATCAGATTATCATCTAAAGCCGCCAATCAGAGGCAGATTGAGCTGTTTTTCAAGTTTACATAAACAAGATGTTTCTAGAAGATTTTCCTTCTCCAAAACACAGAACAAGAAGCTTTATACTCAACAAAAGCAAATAAACAAACATTTCCAAGTTCTCCCAAAATTTGTAGTCTGAGTAACCATAGCAACAGCTAGAACGGTTAGCAACAGCTGACCACTGCAACGTCTTGCGCTCTATGTCTGCTTCGAACAAGATTCAGCTCTAGACTCGAGATGTTTTTGAGTGCGTCAACCGTTTCCACTCTCCACATTATTGCGGAACGATGTCTTCGAATTGCGAAACCAGACAGTACTTGAAATTTTGACACATATGAGGGGATAGAACAGCAAAATACTTGACTTTTCTTTCTTTCTTTTTAGTGTCTGAACTGAAAACCGATGCTTCGTCTCCTGGTTTTCGCCCGCTCCTCCTCTTCATGAAAAATGCAAGCTCTTCCCCGCGCAACACCTGAGTTCACCATGAAGATCAGTTAACAGCTAGAACGCTAGAATACTCTTTTAACACATTCTAAAAATGTACTTGACTCAACGTACAATTGTTACGTGAAAAGTTGCGAAGAAATTTGACATAGAATCAATTTAGTCTTCCTCAAAATTGATGCAGCAAACATTGTTTCTTGACTCGATAGATGGAACCAACACAGTTTGACATAACAATCGACAAAATGTCCTTTTTTCAATCCAGTCAACAACTCTTTAACAATTGTCATTCTCTAAAAATAATTAATTGACTGAATTACATCTTTAGAAAAAAAAATGACTCAACAAACTTTAATTAGTTTGATTTTACAGTCAGTAGATAAATATATATACATTTTTTGGAAGTAAAATAAATGTATTAAAATGTGAATATAAGAGTTCAACCATTAAACACTTTCACAAGCCATTGTTTAAGCTTATCAGCTTGAGAGCTCAAATCATTAATCGATTCGGACAAGTATTCAGGTGACATAGTTTGACTTTTGGACTTTTAACCATTTGAGAGAGGCATGGACTCTTCAAGTTGTGATTCAGCCTGAAATGATGAGTTACTTGGTTTTGCAACAGGTAAAGACATTGACACATTCAATATCTGGCTAGACAACTCTTGTTGGGAGTTAGACTCAGCAACAAACAAAGGCTTGGACTGCTCAGGTTTAGTGGTACCATCAAAAGCTGAACCATCTTGCTACAAAACAGGTAAAGAACTCACATGTGATAACTGCCTCTCTTGTGTGCTAGGTTTAGTAGGCACAGGACTGGGTTCCTTGAGTTGTGGGCTTGACTGAACAGCTGGATATAACGAAACAGGAAAGAAACTGGACTCTTCTGATAATTGGTTAAAGTCCTCGGTTTGAGTAATTAACTCTGTGGTTTCAGGACCAAACTCTAATTGTTGCTAAAGGGCATACGTTAGATTGCTTGGTTTAGTGGTGAGTGGACCATCAAGAGCTTACGTTTGTATTTTAAAAATGCTAATATTTTATATATATATATACATTGTGATTAAGGAGCAATATGGTGAAGGAAATATAGACCTTCTCTGACTGTTTCTGCTTCTCTCTAGGAAGAAAGTTAACCAATTCTATCATTATGACCCCCCCCCACCACACACGCACACACGCACACACACACACAAAACGAACATTTTTTGCACCTGAAAATGCATGACCTGAGTTGCATTTAGAACTGAAGTTTAACATTTTCCAGAGAGACATATAATCACATAACATTTAAAACCTTTACAGCAGCTGAACTAAACATTTAGCTGTTTAAAACCTAATGAGGAGAATGTGGAGAGAATATTTAATGTCTGAGTTTGTTATATAATAATCATTTATTAAAGTCATTTTTCATTTGTTCCAGTATGGCTCTGTTTTCTCTCAAGCTTTGGAATTCTCAAGGGATGCTTTAACTTATATAATAGCAGCGGCACTGTGTGAAGCATTATGTCTGAGTACGATGCTCTCCAAAGCCTGTCGAGCAGCCGAAGTGGATGACTCAAAGAAAACTCTGACTCTCTGAGATTAGGGAAGAACTAAAAGATTTCATTAGGGTCTGAAATGAATCCGCGTTAATCCCAAGCAGATGCTCTCTGCGAATCAGGGAGAATGCCTTGTTTATTTCTTTTTGATCTGAATTTATTACAATAATTAACAGGATTTACATTTCTGCTTTGCATTGAAGCTAACGGGTGCTTGAATCTTTGCAAACCGACCCCAAAAGACATGGTAGCTTCTGTTATAAATCCTTCTGATATAGCCATGTCCTTTTCCAAAGGCTGAATACTAGGTAGATCTTTTTTACGATGTGATGAAGATAATTTGTGTGCATACAGTACACTAATTGGTACCCAGTATGTGTGAATTGTAAGAAAAAAGACCACTGTGTTCTTTTGGAGGGGTGAGAGTTTGGATGGGGTAGATTCTCATCACGGTGAAGGTCGCTGGTTCGAGTCTTGGCTGGGTCGGTTGGTATCTCTGTGTGGAGTTCTCATGTTCTCCTCGTGATCGCGTGGGTTTACTCCGGGTGCTCCGGTTTCCCCCACAAGAACAAAGACATGCGGAATAAGAGAATTGGGTAAAAACGATTGTTCATAGTGTTTGAGTGAGAATGAGTGTGTGTGGATGTTTCCCAGCGATGGGTTGCAGCTGGAAGGGCATCCGCCGCATAAAACATATATCCCGGAAGAGTAGGTGGTTCATTCCGCTGTGGAGACCCCGAAAGGGAAGAAAGCCGACAAGATAATGGATGGATGAATTCTTGAACTTTAAGACAGCTAAAGTAATAAAATATAAATATAATATAAAAGTTAAATTAAGGCTATTTGCTTTCACAAAACAAAATTATCAGTTTTTTTTGGTCAGATTCTGCACCTACTCACACCACGGACAGAACATTTTAATGCCTAAAACACTAGATGGAGACAAAATACTTGCACTCTCCAGAATTAATGTCTCCTCTGTCACTTCGTATAACATAACGTTCTTTCTCAGACTGCAGGATTTTAAAGTCAGACACAGGCTCACTAAGCACTCGAATAAGAGAGCGCGGTGCTTCGGCTCACAGGATTCTCCTGAATATCTGCTGTTGTTGAAAAAGTTTGATGTTTCAGTAGTCCAGCAATTTAATTTGGTGTTTAGTTTTGTGTTCAAGAGTACAGTGTGTCTTGAGTCAGTTCTCTTCGCTCAACTAGACTGCAGGTTCCTTAGTGACCTAGCAAAGAGCGTTAAGAGCTAGCGAAAAAAACTAGCATGTGAGCGTTGTATGTGAAGTCCAGGCGCTGCTGCTTACAACCTTGTTTTGAGATCTGACACAACCTTTAAGGAGTGTTGTATTGATGCTCAGTTTTGTAAATATCCACCTTTTTGTTTTCTCACTTTATGACCCCTTTATCAAATATATTAGCAGCCTAGCGCACTCATAGTCACAAGAGAGACCGCTTGGTTGTGCAGAGTGTGTTTACTGTGAAGGAATGGGGTTTGTTTGTAGCTAGCACTTAGACAGAGATGAAGCATTAGGGGTGAAAGCACACAAACAATCGAATCTTCTCTCCCAATTCAGCACAATTCGATTTGTGAACTCAGGTGTCGCTAGAACGAGACACAAACAAGCAGCAGCGGTGGCTGCAAACTAGATTTAGTAAGGCATGGCTCTCCATTAGAGGCCGTCTTTGAATCCTCTGACTCCAGGAAGAGATTTGATTTGTTTTTAAACTCTTAAAAAATGGCTCCATTTAATGTGCGCTTATCCTTTTCTCTGAGTAGCTTTTGATGGGAATATTCGAAGAGTAATCTAATAAAGGCAGCTTTGAGTGTGTTTGCATGAGGATTTAAGGCACGTCAGCGGTCAGGAAGCTGTTTGATATCATTGCTTGTGTCTCTGCGGCCAGGCTGCTCGCCAAAACGTCCATCCCTCTCAAGCAGGGCGTCATGTGCGAGTCATTGCTCTGAAATAACCACACAAAGCAATGAGACGAGCTGTCTGGAGACTCGCGCACAGCTCAGAGGCTTCTCATGCTTTCAAGCAGCTCGGAAATCAGGACATAAATCAGAGGAGTATAATGTTGGATCATTACTGCACCGACGGCAGTAAGTGAAAGACATTTGAGTAAAAGGGTGACCCACGTATTTTAGTTTTCATATTAGTATGTTATATATTTTTTTAGAATATTTAAAACAAGACAGCTCGCTAGTCAAAAACACCCCTGGTCAAAGGTTTGTAAGCCCTTGAGCTGTTTTTTAATAACATGCACATCACACGCATGTAAAAAAAACTCCTGTTTATGAGCATAATGCTTTATGTGCGAAAGTAAGTCATCCATTAGCTGCATTGAAGGTTAAGTGTGTGAACCCCTTGAGCTGTTTTCATTAGCTTGAGCTGCTTTTTCTAATTAAATCCTCAGATGCATATGTTTTGAGATTTGATTTGTGCTTCACAAAATTTATGTGACCCTTCAGTTGTTTTTGTATTCTCTTTGTGCTCTCTGGTTTCCACGAACACTTCAAAAACATGCATTTGGGGTGAACTGGAGACTTAACGGAGAAAATTGGTGAATAGGGCCATGTAATTAGCTTTTTTCAATAAAGCTTGCATTTGATACAAACAATTAACATTTGATAAGCTCAATTGAAATTTGTTTAAATCCAATAAAATTATAAAAAAAACGAAAAATGTATTCCTCAAAGACGAAAGGAGTTTGAGCGCAGTGCCACATATCACCACCAGAAGTGCAGAATACTGTAAATTTCATTTAATGCCAGATTTTCTACAGCTTTCATCCTTATAAAACAGAATAAGTCTGTAATGTTCAGTTTGAGAGAGTATGCTATATATTTTTTTCACAAGAGTTTCTATATAAAGGCATATAATTGTTGAACACGGGACATACGCGGCTGTAAATGTTCTTCACTTCGCTGAGAACATTTTAACAAACAATGAAACTGTATTTGTATTAGTTTAAACAGCATCTTTCTCTTTGATTACCTCTAGAACAGAAAACAAAATAAAAATGAATATTAGATAGAAAAACAAAACTCCTGCGCGGTCACTTTGTATATTAATGCTTATTATTCTTCACATACAGTATGTCACACACAGATTGTAACACTGCATTCAAATCTAGTTTTTCCTCAATCTTAAATGAGTGTATCTATAACAAATAGCTACAGAAAGTAAAAGTAGTGAAAAAAATTATTTCATGGTTATTAAAATCACTTTGATGGGGTTTGCATTAGTAAACTATTTTACTATGAACAACAGCACAACCCTATAAAATACATATTACATCTACAATATACGTATACACCGTTTTTATAATCCACTTTAGTTTATAGGTATGTGTTTATCTGTAAATAGTTCTATATTTAATATTGCAGTTTGAAAAAGACATAAAAGCAATAGGGATGTTTTCATTTACTATTTAAATTACCAGGTTCAGATAATTCTGTTCGGTAAAATGTTTGAATTTCTTTTTTTTAATGCAAAAATACTGATTTTATTGATTTTCTAAGATTTTAGCAATACCCCTCTGAACCAATGTGAACAGATTTCCTCTAAATTAGCACTAAGCATGCTTTAAACATGTTCATATTTTCTTTAAGGAAACCTCTTAGCTTCGTCTCTTATATATTTATATTTTCATTTATTGTAGCAGTTTTGGTCAACTTATTAGCAATAACACACTATAAACTGCCACAAAATACCACAAAACATACATACATACATAACAGAGGTTAAGAGTGAACCCACAGCTCAAACTGTGATAAAGACTACATCAAACATCTACAGAACGCACTCAAAAACTCAGCTTTCTTCTGAGCGGTCCTATCAAGAACTCCTCCACTTGAAGATCCGAGCTCTGTTTGAACATCTCCAACCAAACAAGACACTCTGAGGCACACCAGCATCGACGAAAGAGACCATGAGCCATCAGCGCAGGAGAGGACAGGTGAGCTTACCTTCCAGGGAGAGAGGGATGTCCTCAGCTGCACTCATTCCAGAGCCAGAAGATGCGTCAGTCCTTACTCACATCAGAACAGGAGACGGGACTGTCAGACGAGCTTCATTCATCTACACACAGCTGAGGTCCAAGTATAGCGCGAAGCTCTCCCATCTCTCTCTCTCTTCTCTCTCCCCTCTCTCTCTCTGTCTCTCTTCTCTCTCTGTCTCTCTCTCTCTCTCGCACAGACACACATGGAGGTTTGCTGTCTATCTGTGTTTGCCTTCTTTTCATCTGAATATCAAGCATCCTTCTCTCTGTCTGTCTGTCTGTCTGTCTCTCTCTCTCTCGCGTGCGCACACACACACACACACACACGCACGCACGCACACGCACACACACACACACACACACACACACATGGAGGTTTGCTGTCTGTCAGTGTGTTTCCCTTCTTTTCTTCTTATGAATATCAATCCTCTCTCTCTCTCAATTCCTCATACTCTCTTGTTCTGCTCATCCCTCCTGTTTCTCTGATTCACTCTGTTGTGCTGGATTGATGATCAGAAATGAATCATTAATAAAGGCAGTAATTAATGTATTAATTAAAATGACTCATGTACGGGTTTAATGAGTTCATGAATAATACATAGGTTAGAACTCCTTATTAATTATCATAATTAATTTACCCACTAAACAATGCTGATTGATGTCACCTTAGTGTTACTAAATATTTTTTTAAAAATTTTTGTATTCTCATCCTACAGAACTAGCAGCTTTCTTTAAATCATGTGCTTTAATGCATCTAGGAATGCTCTTCCAAAATCAAAACGAGATTCTATTTTATCTACTGTTAAATGTATTCAAACTGGCAAAGCCGGACAGAAGCGAAAATGGTTCACATGACCAGAGGCACAATGACAAGCTCTGTTTGTTATTCTCTCTTTCGAGAGGCAGCTGACCCTTCGTTTTTTTCCTTCCCGTCATCACCCGACACAGAAACAATATCTGATCTGAGATGCCCGCTGCCTGCTCCAGCAGCATCGTGGACCAACGGAACTCTTTCAAAAGATGGCGCATAAAAAATTCAATCAGAAACCATCTAAACTGTTAATAGCTGAAAGATCTAGAATTATTATTTTTTTATGTTTAAGAAACTGAGCTGTAGTACATGCTATACTAAGTGATTTCTGGATGTTGAGAGCTCTTCAGTGGTCCGAACAGGAAACCTAAATCATTTTGTCACTATATTTGTTGATCTTTTTTTAGATTTTTTTTTTCTGTTTTAGACAAATATGTTGAGTAATATATTGTAAAAGTATAATGAAATTCAATAGCTGTTCAGTCCCTGGTTTCTGCCTGGCTCAAGCTGCACCACTGTAGATTTTTTGCAAGTATTTTGTCTCCATCTAGTGTTTTAGGCATTGGATCATTAAAACGTTCTGTCCGTAGTGTGAGTAGGTGCAGAATCTGACCAAAATTTTTTTATCATTTTGTTCTGTGAAAGCAAATAGCCCTAATTTAACTTTTATTTTATATTTAGACATTTTTCTTAAAGTTCTAGAATTAGTTAAACATAAAAAGTGTTGATTTTGCAATGTTCACTTAAATACGTATTAATTCTGTCAACTAAGAGAGTATTTAACGCTACTCAGAGAGTGAATAATTACTGCTTAACATTTCTAATATTAAAAAGTTGAATATTTTTGCCACTCAAGAGAAGCAAATTAAAATCAACATTAACAGAGGCTTGAGATGAATTGAGATACAGTTGTCTGCTAAATCATTAGGCCCAGTTTTGTCTGACATGCAGGACCAGGGACAAACATGGATGTTCAGAGTCAGGCATAGATGGCATTGTTTGTCACAAACCAGACATTGAAACATACCTGTACAAGTTCTGCCCATCAGTGTTCCAGATTCCAGAGCACCGAAGGTTGCCAATTTATTCATACCAAACTTCTTGGTCCACTTGATTACATACCGTTTTCTGTAAAATATTGTTTTGGGGCATTCCTGTTGCTATCCCTTGAGAACATGGGCCGGTTAATCAACATCAAGATTATTAGAAATGTCTTTGATTCAATGGTTGCAGGATGTTCTTTTGGGTTTTCTTATACATTTTAAGGCACACCTTGCCTTGAAGTAGATTCAAATAAATATATATCCATCCATCCATCCATTTTCTTGTCGGCTTTCTTCCCTTTCGGGGTCTCCACAGCGGAATGAACCACCAACTCTTCTGGCATATGTTTTATGCGGCGGATGCCCTTCCAGCCGCAACCCATCGCTGGGAAACATCCACACACACTCATTCTCACTCAAACACTATGGACAATCGTTTTTACTCAATTCTCTTATTCCGCATGTCTTTGTTCTTGTGGAGGAAACCGGAGCACCCGGAGTAAACCCACGCGATCACGAGGAGAACATGAGAACTCCACACAGAGATACCAACTGACCCAGCCGAGACTCGAACCAGCTACCTTCTTGCTGTGAGACGACCGTACTGATGTGACGCCCATAAATATATATTTACGAGCAAATTAATGTTAAGGCGCATATTCAAGACAAATACAGAGTAGACATAACTTGATTGTACTTCTTCGCTTGTTAGAGATCACTATACGCCGATTTAAACGTTTTTATTACACTTAAAATAATAAACCGTATCAAATTTCAATGTGTGGAATGTTAGGACCAAATCATCCAACGTTTTGTCACATTTTGGGTGACATTGTGAAAAGAGTTTTGGCGAAAAATCTCGTGTTATTAAAAGAATTGCCTCAACAGCAACGACTTGTAGGCTGTTGTACTTGGGATAACATTAGCATAACAGCTAGCAGGTGAGTTCAGGTGTTTCCGAAGAAAAAGGTACAAGCTCTGAAAAAACCACAAACTCTGAAGATTCATAATCTGTAAATACAATCGTAGTTTTGTGCAAGCTTTGAGTAAGTAAACATCGTTGTTTCGGAGGAAGTCTCCCTGAGGGCTCGCAGGGATCCCGCGCTTTCTGTTGACTCAGTGTAGTTTGGTTAAGGGGTGGTTTAGCAAGTCACAGAATCCAGAACTCAATCCCTTCATTACGAACACGAAACACGGTCAACACCTTCAAAAATGTCTCTCGTGTAACTTTTACCACCCAAAAAGTGTCTTGAGAAGTCAGTAATGGGGTCTGAGGAGCAGAAACTCCGTGATCTTTTCTTTTCGTGTGACGTGGATCGATCGGGACGGATCGAGAAATGGGAGTTTGAGAGGATCTGCCGCGAGCTTCTCGTGGAATCCTCCGAGGTTGATGCGCTTTTCTCGAGACTAGACACTGACAGAGATGGCACTATCAATCTGGAGGAGTTCATGGCCGGGTTTCTGGAGTCCAACCTGTTGAAGGAGGCGGTGGCGAGGGGAGAAGATGCCGGGGAAAACGTCTCTAGCGCCGCTTGGGAGGACTTCCAGTCGCGCCTCGGGGAGCAGCTCAAGTTCGTCCCCAGGTAGCGGTGGAGCGAGCCTCCCTCGGTTAACCCTTCGGGCGGTTGTGGGTCACCGACGATCCGTGCGAAGGTTTTAATGTAGTTTGTGTTAACCCAAATAGTAAATTATGGCGTATATTTGGGACGTTGATTACAACTCCATGTTTTTTTTCACCAAAATAAAAATGAGATTACAAATTATAATTTAGTTTACATTAAATGGAATACCGTTACTGTATGATATTTGTTATTTAAGTAATGCTTATTTGTTAAGAGTACATTAAATTGGTATTAAATGTTATTTTGTGAAAACTGGATCTTTTCTTGTTGATGGTGATGGTTTGTGAAAATCACTTACAAATAAAATTGTTCATTATTACAAGATGTACTTGTAAATGAGTACAGCTTAATTTATCAAACAGCGATTAACCATATTAAATTAAAGTAAAAGTAAATTCAATAATAACAAAATCACCTAAAAAGTGCCTACATTATATTTATAGCTATGTGATGATGATTTCAAGTAGACGTTTATTTTCATAACAATGTTTTTGTTTCTGTTCCTTTACATTTACATTTTAAATTTATGCATTTGGCAGACGCTTTTGTCCTATGCGACTTACATTAGGGGAGAGATGATATGAGATCTATTACACAGTCAAACTCTATCTGAGCTCACTCATAATATAAATTGTATAAGGAAGAAAATAAAGGAGAAGATAAAGACAGGATGAAAAAATTTATAAACATTTTTTTTCTTTTATATGTTTTTATAGTAGGTGTTTCTGAAAACAACCTTTTAAAAATGCTGATCAAAATTAACCCAAACATTACTTAACACCAGGTTAAAACACGTAAATATATCTGCCTTGTTTGGTTATCAAACTGTCCAAATATATCCAATCATGTTCTTCACAGTGCAAACATCTCCCATAATGCTCTGAACATCCAAACATGAAACATTTTTTACATTATTAAACATTTTACAAAGCAGCTCAATCAAATGTTTATATATTGCTCCATAGAGATCCAGCTAGCTAGTTCATTTGAGATTCTCAAGGACAAATTATTTAATATGTTTGTCAAAATAAAGCTTATTTTAAGGGGCTGCAGACGAGAGTAGAAAGGAATTCGAGAGATTGTCCCAGTGGGAAAAATGACATGTTTGGTTGTTTTCTATTCAGTCGTTTCAAGAGTCTGTTTACAGAGAGTGTAAAAGGCTTGTCTTGTTTCCCTCATGTAGGATGGATCAGGTCTCAACTCTGCACCAGAACATCAGTCTGATGGAACCCAGACTGATCCTTCAGTATGAGCGAGTGTTGCTCAGCTTCATCAGAGAGATTCAGACCCTCAACAAGGAGTTGGAACATCTGACTCTCGCTGTGAAAAGGTACACACATTTCAGCTTTTAATGGGAAAGGACAATAGAGAGACACAGGAAGTGAACTGAGAGCGAGGAGTCTCGGACAATGAAAGAACCGTGAGCTTGGGATTTGAACTCCAAAGCGCAGCTGCATCTAGCATGCTTGCTAAGCACTATATCAGTTTTGGAGCAGTGTTTGATTTTGGAGTGTTTCACAGAAGAAGTACTGTCCACCAACGATATTCCTCATGTTTGATTATGTTTGTTCAGAGCTGAAGATCAGATGTTCATACGGCTCGGTGAGATGGAGGAGGAAATGGATCAGCGCATCCAGGCGACAGAGAGAAGTGCTCGCCTTGAGGTGAGGAGAAGCCTTCAGGAATAAATAACTGAGCAGATGATTTTGTGACGGTGGGAATACCAGGGAAAGTGAACCTGGAAATCAACACTAGAATTGATTGGGCAACGCACTGCCGATCATGTGTCTCGGAGGAGACTTGTGTTGACATTTGTGCCAAAGTTTTGGTTAATCGTCAAACTTTGATGGAACAGCTTTGTAAAGGATGAATGTCTTGAACTTCGAGGGGTTAGGACGAGTCTTAGAGGTCATTGCATATCCCTATAAACCATTCATTCATTGTCGTGTCATGTCGGCTTTCTTCCCTTTCGGGGTCGCCACAGCGGAATGAACCGCCAACTCTCTGGCATATGTTTTACGCGGCGGATGCCCTTCCCTGCCGCAACCCATCGCTGGGAAACATTCACACACACATTCACTCTTTAACACTATGGGCAATTGTTCTTACTCAATTCACTTATTCCGCATGTCTTTGGACTTGTGGGGAAACCGGAGCACCCGGAGAAAACCCACGCGATCACGAGGAGAACATGAGAACTCCACACAGAGATACCAACTGACCCAGCCGAGCCTAGAACCAGCAACCTTCTTGCTGTGAGACGGCCGTGCTACCCACTGCGCCACCGTGACGCTTCCCTATCTCAATTATTTTCTGTTGCGCCCCCCTAGGAAGAAAAAAAACATCTCATGCCCCCCGCGCAACTATAAATAGTATTATTTGTCTTTAAATTTGTTATAAGTACACCTCTGCATAACACAGTATCCTTATTAACGTATAAGAAAAAAAATAAAGAAATATGGACCAACTTACAACAAAGAATAGCTTTATTAACTGTAGCAGAAAAGATTTAAGCTGCATCTGAAATGTAAACAACCATTAAATCCTTAATGAAACTATAAAAATTGTTTGGCTGATTGTGATTGCTGGCAACATTCGGCCCTTTTTTACTGAAAAAAACTCAAGCAGCTTATCAGCGTGATTGGAGTGTGATGTCTTTAAGTGACGCCTTCATTTATTTGGCTTCATGCTGTCCGCTGCCAACATTTTTAGACTCAGTAAGCACACCTGTCTCTCCTCGTCTCCTATCGTAGTCACAGTGAACCCAAGCGTTACATACGCTTCGTCATATTTCCTCGTCTTAGCTTTCAGGAGACTTTCGTTTGTCTCTTTGTCTCCTTCTCTCTCCGCCTGTCTTCTACACTTCGTGTCTACATGTCACACACTGCCAATGAGAGCGCCACTGCCCCCTAATGTAGTGGAGTGGTATAGCACTTTATTCTAGAACAGTAAAAAAAATAAATAAATAAAAAACCATGTTCCTGAGGTTAAACGCGGTGAGTGTTGAGAACCACTGATATAAACCATCACTGTCATGAGGGCAATTATGGGCCGCAGTTCCTGCTGGTTTTTGTTACAACCCTGCTTCAAAAGAGTAACCAGTCAGTGAAAGTGAGTAGTTGGCAAGATCTGGAGTGAGCCATACCTGGAATGTGTGCTCTGCATGTAACCCATCCCAGTGTACACACACACACACAGCAGTGAACAAACACACCGTGAGCACTCACCCGGAGCAGTGGGAGCCATGGCTGCGGGGCCCGGGGAGCAGTTGGGGAACTGGAGCTCGCTCGAGGGCTCCACAGCTGTGGTTGCTGAAGATGGAGAGCAAGTGTTTCATCACTCACTCCACCTTCAACTCGGTGGATCTGGGAATCGAACCTGCGACCTTCAGATCACAAGTCGATCTCCTCATTCACCGGACCACAACTGTGACAGCTCAAGCTGCCTGCTAACCTCAAACAAGCCAATTAGCTTGGCTAGTGGAATCAGGTACGTGGACTAACGGTTGAAGTGAAACTTTGCAGAATTGCGACCCTCTTTGCTCACCCCTTGTGTATGGGTACTGATTCCCAGGGTTCAAATAATTTTGCACAGTGATTGGTCATTCGTGCAGTAGCTAATAATCTCTCCAGAATTAGTGTCCCCATGTTAAGTCTTACTCTCACTCTATTTCCCAGAATTCCTTTAGGCGTAGCAGTCTGAAAAACGTAGCCAAAATTTTAAATCAGAGGCTTGAAGAATCTCGGAGAAGATAACATCTGAAATTTGACATTTAACCCCTTCGTGCCTAAATTACGTTTCTAGGTTATTATTGAATTATGTTTCAAAATTATTTTTTTAAACTAAATGTCAAATATTTAGTTCGTTTCAATGAACACCAGGGCCAAACGCTTATGCGTCATAATAAAATACCAAGTAATAATGTCCAAAGGAACGAATATAGCATCTGAAGCTAAACTACTTTATATTTCTTATAAATAGATGGAACACATTCCTACTTGTTTTTATTTTATTCCATAAAAAATCTGACTCTTAATATATCTGCTACTTTTTTTAGCATATGCAGTAATCTCTGAGTTGTCCACGTCCCTGTGGATTTTCTTTGCAGAGCAGGAGGACGTCGCTGATGAAGCGTTACCTCAGAGCTGATGTATTTTTAGTGTCTTGTGAATGAAAGGCGTTGACTCAGGTGTGACAGGGATCAGTCTGGAGCCCGCTCAAGGTTTGGGTTATACGGGATCTCATCTGTTTCGCTCAGACAATCCTCCTGGATCCGTTCGCTATCGCAGAGCTGTTGCAGGACGTATGCTGTTGTGTAATGAGAAAGAACTGAGTGTTTGCTTAGCTGCACCTGCTCAAGTTCTGCAAGCAACTGCTCTGCGTTCTCACTCAACCTGCTTTGTGATTTTAATTCTTGTTTTCTTTGCACTTGTGTATTTTCCGAGGTGGATGTTCAGCGTTAAAACAAGCACAATGACATTATTTATTTATGCAGTGGACTCTATACTCAGTTTTCATGGAGTCAGATTTAAGCTAAGGTTTGGGCCACTAATTTAATTACAATTTTTTTCTTTAGTAATTTTTTCATCCACCATATGTGTAGTGAGATGTAATGTAAAATGTGTTTCTGAATAAGTTTCTGTGCTAGTGGTAATCTCATAATCAATAACTTTATTTCCCCAGGAGTCCATAAGAGCAGAGACGACGCTGAGCAGCATGAAACAGCTGTTTGAGTCTCAGAAATCGGAGCTTCAGCAGAAAATACTCACGCTGCAGAAGGTGACTTTTTGGAAGAAAACAGCATTAAGCAGAAAAAAAGTATCTGTTTCCTGACAAACTCCTGATCAGGATCTGTTTCCTTATTTCTTTGATTTTTTATTCTTGTCTGTAGATGGAAAGCCAGAACCGGAGCATCAGCCTCAAAGAGGAATCCGCTGCACTGAAACGACAGAACCACGAGTTAATGCTGGTACGGCTCCTGCTCAGGATCTGTCTATTCAATTAAATATATATATATATATATACTTTTAATTTAAACATTTTTTATTAAAAAAATTAAATTAAATTAAATAAAAAAAAAAAAGTTAAGTTACATTAAATTACATTACATTAAGTTAAGTCAAATTAAGTTAAGTTAAGTTACGTTAAATTAAATTAAAAAATTCAATTCAATTAAAAAGTTAAGTTAAGTTACATTAAATTACATTACATTAACCTTAACCAACGTATTCGTTAACTTTATTTTACTTTACTCAGGTTTTTTGTAGTAGTATTTTCATTTTATTTTATTTTCATTTAAATATTTTAAATGTTTTTTATTTTATGTTATACAGGCTTATTCCAAATTAGTTGAATACTATGTATTTTCAATGAATAATTAAATAAATATCTTTTTTTGTTTAATGAATGCTTCATGAAAATGTATTTTTCTGACAAAGTGTTGAAGAATGTTAAAGTTTCAGGGTGGAAAACAGTTTTTGTGTCTTATGTGCGAGAAAAAGCATATTAAATGCTGCACTTCAGCAGTAATAAGACTAAATAAAGACTCAGTATTGAGAGATCACATTATTTAATTTGTAATGATCTCTATCAATAAATCTGAAGCCGAGGAAACTACCTCAGGTGTTTCTTTTCCTTTCAGCAAAACCACAAGCTGAAGCAGGAGGTGCTGGAGACCAAAACCGACATTGGGTTTCTGCAGAGCGAGCTGGACTCTCTGAAGAGCGACCTCACCGATCAGAGCATCAACTATGAGCGGTACAAGACCAAGGGTGCACTGCTATTAACACATGTAACACATTAAAGCATCTACACGGTGGAGTCAAAACAACCCTTTTAATGCTGCTGAGAGGCTCATCTTCACTACATGCCTGAGTCATGAACTCCGATCAGAGGGTGTCTCTCGCCGCTCGCAGAGCAGCTGGTAAACAGGTCCATGGCCGTGTTTGCTGTGGTGACATAATCAGAGCAGGATATCCTGGAGCATCACGTCACAACCATGTGTTTCTTAGTAACTCCAAAACAGAGAGGTTTGCTCTCGAGTGTGCTCTGATGAGAGTCTGGAGCAGCGTCAGTCCTAATGTTTGAGCAGACAAACACACAGTTGTTTTTTTTTCTGCTGTTTCTGAGAGATACAAAGTACTGATTTACTTTCTAGAGCTTATTTAGGGACAGTTTTCTCAGCTATTAGGAATAGTTTTTCCCTGAGCCTAACCCTAACCCAGTTTTCTCAGCCATTTGGAATAGTTTTTGCCTAACCCTGAGCCTAATCCCCATTCGGGGCACGTTAGATTGCATGGGGGGTATAGGAATAGAAATAGAGGCCAAAAAAGGCACATTGCGGTGAACAAAAACCGGACCCGTTGAATGAAAACAGGACCGGGGAACAAAAATGGGACCTTCCCAGAAAAGCACAGACAGCAGATAAACAATTATGGGAATTGTCGGCATTAATAATACTTTTCGACGGGGAATCGAATGAGCTGTGTCTCGGAGCGCAGCAAGCTTGGGAAGTGGGGGAAAAAATTTAAATCATAATTTGGGGCATAAAAAATGTATATCTTGGGCGGGGAAGGTTGTATTGGATCACGGATGGGCGCATTCGATTCCCCGTCGAAAACTACCTACTGGGAGTGACTAATGGGCCAATCACAGCCGGGAAAAGGCCTTTTCAAGTGCAGCTCAGTTTTGGCCCAGAATTTAGAGCTGATGTGGAGCTGATGGTCTCCAAAAATGGTTATAAATCGGTACTTCGTGCTAAAATTATGGGAATTGTTGGCTATAATAGTACTTTCGACGGGGAACGAATGAGCTGTGTCAAGGAGCACTGCGAGCTCGGGAGGTGGAGGGAAAAAAGAAAAATCATAATTTGGGGCATAAAAAATTAATATCTCTGGCAGTGTGACTTTCGGGCCGATTGGAGTAAAGGAAAGCTCCGATCGAGTTCAGCTCAAATCTGGCACAACAAAAGCAGTCACCAACAACGGATTTTGCCCAAGTCTTCATTGACTTGAACGGGGAAAAGAACAGAAATGGTACCCAAAACCCTAACCCTGAGCCTAACCCTCAGCAGAACCCTAACCCTGAGCCTAACCCTCAGCAGAACCCTAACCCTGAGCCTAACCCTCAGCAGAACCCTAACCCTGAGCCTAACCCTCAGCAGAACCCTAACCCTGAGCCTAACCCTCAGCAGAACTCTAACCCTGAGCCTAACCCTATATTTTCCTGAAGAATCTTGAAGTTGCAACAATTAATTTGTTAATGGGCCTTTAAAACATCTAATAAATCAGCGAATGTAAACATCAACTCATGTTTAACGAGTTAAATAATTTGTGCTTTTGCAGTTTGGTTACATCTGCAGTTTTTCGTTTGTTTTTGTTATTGTTTTTTTTTTTCCTTTCGAATCCCTAGTGCTTTGTCTGCTTATAATTCTCATTTATATCTTAGACTCTAACATTTATCCCCAAAATGACACTTTACATAATTGAATTTAATATCAGATTTTTTCTGTTTAAAATGTACATGTTTTCTTAATGACAAAAATGTAATTAACAGTATAACACCAGGTTTGAGCAGGCTTGTTGGTGAGGGAAAACCTTTGGTTGTGTGTGTCCAGGGATGAGGCTCTGATGAAGTGCTTCTCTGAGCAGAGAGAGAACCTGGAGAGGCAGATCGAGGTGCTTCAGTGAGTTCCACACACCTGAAATCAACCAGAAATAAACTCAGGCCCTCCTCGTCAGATCTTGAATTCAGATTCAATATAAAACAGATCTAATTCAGATTCAATCTAAATGAGATAAAACAGATCTAATTCAGATTCAATCTAAAGCAGATAAAACAGATCTAATTCAGATTCAATCTAAAGCAGATAAAACAGATCTAATTCAGATTCAATCTAAAGCAGATAAAACAGATCTAATTCAGATTCAATCTAAAGTAGATAAAACAGATCTAATTCAGATTCAATCTAAAACAGATCTAGTTCAGATTCAATCTAAAGCAGATAAAACAGATCTAATTAAGATTTAATCTAAAGCAGATAAAACAGATCTAATTCAGATTCAATCTAAAGCAGATAAAACATATCTAATTCAGATTCAATCTAAAGCAGATAAAACAGATCTAATTCAGATTCCATCTAAAACAGATAAAACAGATCTAATTCAGATTCCATCTAAAACAGATAAAACATATCTAATTCAGATTAAATCTAAAGCAGATAAAACAGATCTAATTCAGATTCAATCTAAAACAGATCTAGTTCAGATTCAATCTAAAGCAGATAAAACAGATCTAATTAAGATTCAATCTAAAGCAGATAAAACAGATCTAATTCAGATTCAATCTAAAGCAGATAAAACATATCTAATTCAGATTCAATCTAAAGCAGATAAAACAGATCTAATTCAGATTCCATCTAAAACAGATAAAACAGATCTAATTCAGATTCCATCTAAAACAGATAAAACATATCTAATTCAGATTCAATCTAAAGCAGATAAAACAGATCTAATTCAGATTCAATCTCAAACAGATAAAACAAATCTAATTCAGATTCAATCTCAAACAGATAAAACAAATCTAATTCAGTCTCTCCTGGCGCCTCATGGTTTCAGTTTTATTTATGTGGATTTATTTATACATTTAAAGGGTTTTATTTATTTCTCTAAATCATGTTATATTTTATTTTTAATAGTATTTTCCATATGTTAATTGATTCATTCTACATGATTGTATCGTTTCGTTTTGAATAATTTTTTTTAAATAATTTTTTTTGTGTATATTTTTTAACACACGATATACATATTTGTTTATGTAATTATTTTATGTTATGCATTAATTCAACAGGATTCATTGTTATTTATCTATTTACTTCATTGTTAACTACAAATGTATTTATTGTACTGAGCCACAATGCAATGTTTAATGTTCCATTGGTTTATATATTCATTTTTTTCCTGATTTATTTTTTATTTATTGCGATGTAGTTTTGCTTTTATTGTTTCTTTATTATTTATTTAATTAGGTTGTTTTCGTTTTTTTTTCCTTTGTTTTTTTATTTTTTTTAGGTTAGGTTGTTTCAATTAGACTAGTTGTTATTCATTTATTTTTTTGTTTAATTTATTCTTTTTTATAATCAATGTATTATTTATTTATTTTTTACACTTTGACACACTGTTATTTGTAACGTGTTGTACATTTCATGCTATTAATATATTTATTCATTGTTTATGGGTTTTTTTTTTTACTGATTCATTTTAAGCATTTTCAAATTTTCAGTCAACATTTACATTTCTTATTTTCATTCAGTTCTCTTAATCATTTAATATATACTCATTTATGCACTCATTCCAGTTTTGTATTTATTTATTTGTTCATTTTAAGAGAATTTATTGCATGCTCTCTTTTTTTAGTTGGTTAGTTTGTTGGTTAGTTAAACACGTAGAGCGGTGTTGTTGTGGGTTTGTAGGTAGTTTATGTTTGTAGCAGTAAAAAAGTGAGGCTCTACCGTAAATCCCTGCTGCTCTCTGAGTGCAGTGCCGCAAACAGGAAACTCCACGACAGCAACGACAGCCTCCGCTCGGCTCTGGAGACCAGAACCAGGAGTCAGGTGAGACACAACTGTTGCAGCGTCGGTTCACGATTTATCACAACTCCAAACCTGATCTTCTCTGCTGAACGTATGGATAGAGGTTACAGAGGGTCTTACATTACTCTCCAGAGCAGTGCTTCTCAAATAGTGGGGCAAATAGCCGCCTGGGGGGGCGCGAGGCTCCGTCAAGGGGGGCACCTTTGACCTCGAGGACAACGCTTTTTTATTTTTCCATTTAGATTTTTTACTTTTCTAGAATAAAATGCAATACCACTATACTACATTAGGGGGCAGTGGTGCTCTCATTGGCAGAGTGTACGCAGGGAGCATTTGCTCGGTGGTGTAGGGGTTTTGTTTGCACTGAGCATGCGCACTTTGCACAAAGTACAGTGTACGAGTATGAAGTGTAGTTTAGCAGCAAGGGACATCATGAAAAAATATTTTACATAATTAAAGTATTTTACGTTAATAAGGATACAGTGTTATGCAGAGGTGTGCGGGGGGTGTTTTCTTCTTCCTAGGGGGGCATGACAGAAAATAATTGAGAGGCACTGCTCCAGAGAAAGAATTCAGTGCTCTGTGTTTTTTTCTCACAGCGTCTTGCTGGAGTTTCTCCAGGAGCTTACAGAAGCTCCAGAACCAGCGCCTGCACGTCTTATTTTGATCGGTAAAATGTTTACATTTAATCTGGTTAACTTTAATTTTATCATTGTTTTATTATCATGTAAACATGTACAGTCGTAGCGATGATGTCTCTGAATAGCACTGACCTCTTCTAGTTCGGAGGATGAAGACGCGCTCAGGGACTCGCTGGCTCTGGCGCTGTGTGACCCCATGCGCCGGCGCAGCTTTGAGGAGGACAGTCTGCCAGACAGCGGCATGTCCACCCTGCGCTCCAACACCGGCCTCCAGAACATGAGAGCCTCAAGTCCAAATGCTGAGCTAGCAGAGGAGGAGAACGAGCACGCGTCTGTAGATACCTCGGACACAGAGGTAGAGGAACATTTGTGGGTTTTTTTTTTCCACATTACAGCGTTTCGCTTGTGTTTTTTAAACCATAGCCTTCGGTTTATGGAGTTCTTCCAGGCATAACCTAGCGCTTGCCAACAGCTTTTCACAGAGACTACCTTTCCTTAACTGTAGAGCAGGGGTCGGCAACTCAAAATGTTGAAAGAGCCATATTGGACGGAAAAAAACTAATATGTCTGGAGCCGCAAAAAAATGTAAAGCCTTATATAAGTCTTATAATGAAGGCAACACATGCTGTGTGTGTCTATATTAGCCTACTTTAAAAATGACTAAGTTGGCTACAAATACATAATGAGCCTTCATGATTAAATGTTTATCTTTTCTGTAGAGAATGACGCACCAAATGACTACTCTGTTGTACGATACCACCTTAAGTTTAACTTCATTACAATATGAATGAATTATGTTTCCCTGCTTTGATGAATTAAAGAAATGCAATAAAGAAATCAAATTTATTATCCATCCATCCATCCATTTTCATGTCGGCTTTTTCCCTTTCGGGGTCTCCACAGCGGAATGAATGAGATGACCCTGCTACCCACTGCGCCACCGTGACGCTATATCAAATTTATTATGTCATTTTTATTTTGAGGATTTCGAAAAACAACATCAAAATGGAACGTGCATAACGCGGCCCTTATCTGAGCAACAAACAGAGCAATAAAACGATGATTCGCTCCAAGAAACGTTGAATCCTCGGTTCTCTCAGTTATTTTTCCCTTCGGGGTCCAGGGCCCTTCACACAGCCGCCGGTGTGTTTACCACAGCCCCTGCCTGGCCTGCCACCCCCTGCTGGTAGAAGCGTGTGTCGCAGGCGATGACGCAAATCTTCGCTGACAGAAATGTTGAAATTAAATATTTATTCTACACACTTTGAAAGCATTGGAAAATGTTAAGAATGGTTGTCCTCCTATAGAAACCATTTTAAAACCAAAAATATACTTACCTCCCCCATTTACATTTTTCCATTTTCAACATTTCTGAAAAAGCTCCAGGAAGCCACTAGGGTGGCGCTAAAGAGCCACATGCAGGTTGCCGACCCCTGCTGTAGGGGAACCTGTGAGCAACAACTCCAAAACTTAAATAGAGATGTTTTAGGCAGCGTTTTACCTTAACCGAGTTTATTTGAAATGTCGGCCAAAGTGATTTTTTGGAAACGCTACTGATACGTCTCTGTGAGGACGTCATAGCCCCTTTAATTCTGGTTTAGGAGGAGTTATATGAGCTTTTTTTTCTGATGTAGCAGCATTTTCGCAGAGCTCCAGATGGAGACAGAGTGAGGGCTTGCGCTCTCTGTGCTAAAGCAGATCTTCAGAAATGTACAGAACTACACAAGCACTCAGCATAATTAATAATGTGTTTTAAGCACACGACAGACACCCCAAACTGCAGCGATATGCAGGTTATAGCTGCTAATGCGCTCCTCTTTTGAACAGGAATCCACTGAGCCTCAGATAAACGAGGAAGTTTTGAGAGTGAAGTAGTTGTCGGTAAAGACTGGCAAGAGAATTTTCATTTATAATAAGGCAAGGCAAGTTTATTTGTGTAGCACATTTCGTACACAGGGTAATTCAAAGTGCTTTACATTGGAAATAAAGAAGTAAAATAAAGTACATTTAATAAAATCAAGCATAAAAAAGTCATATAAAATGAAACTGATTAAAAACTGAAATTAAAACGAAGATTAAGATGGTGAAGTACAGAGGTAAAATAGTTGTTGGACGTTGGTGCTCAGTTGACAAAAGCGTAACTAAACAGGAGAGTCTTTATCCTGGATTTAAACGTGACTAAAGTGTTGGCACCCTTGATCTCCTCTGGAGCTGGTTCCTCTGAGGGCCGCAGGAGAACTAAAGGAGGATTCACCCTGAGCGGAATTAACCCGGGGGAGATCTCATTTATCTGATCTGAGGATCTCAGCTCTCTGTTTGGTGTGTATTCTCTGATCTTCTCTGTTAGGTGTTTAGGTGCTGAGTTATGTTTGGACTTATATACGAGCAGCAGAACTTTAAAATCTATTCTGAAGGAGACAGCAGCCAGTGTAGAGACTGAAGAACTGGAGAGATGTGTTCTGACTTTCTAGTTAGTAATAAGACGTTATTCTTATCTTTGTGTGAGCTGTTTTTCTTTCTTTACAGCAATTTAGACCATTTTACCCTGTTTCGTGTGGATGTGTTCTTGGGTAAAAAATGTCAGTTTTAATAAATAACCAAGTATGTGTGGACAGGGCCTTAAAGTGCAGAGGTGTAGGAGGAAGTTCGGCAAAGGTTCGGGGTTCAGATATTAAAGGTTGGCTCTCTGATAGCGACATGAGTAGGGGTGGTAATACCGGTACAGTTAATAACATGGTTTAACATTTCGATATCGCAAAACTCTGACGTGTAGACGTAATTCTGTTCATCTACATGGCTCGTGTGTGCGTTCACCAACAACTTTAACTTCATGCGGGCTGTGGCGTTAAGCATTCTGGGTACTGTAGTACGTATTTTGCAACGTTATCAGAGAGCATGCTGCTAAATTATAAAAATCTAGCTGTTAAACATCGACTCTTAATATCACTCTAGCAATATTGTTAGTTATATTTACTAAAATCCTAATCACACTGATGGAATGATAAAATAATTTTCTTGTGTAGATAATCATTTTATATTTAACTAATTATTTGAAGGGTAACTTTTTAAATTATGTTACTATGTGCTGCTCTTTATTTTAAGGTGGAATGTGTGTGTTTTATGCCAATAAGTTATGATACTTAGTGTGTACAATTCGTCAAATATCATCTCATCTTGAAAATACTTTTATGGAACATTTTGATATCCAAAATATCAGTTCATATTGTTATCAACAAAAGTCCCTAAAACTTGTGATATTATTTAAGGGGCCATGTCACGCACCCCTAGAGGTGACTCCTAACAAGCGTTTGTGTTCTGAATGCAGCGGTAGCTTGAGTTTATGATACTTGGCATTGAGGTTGAATCTTTTGAACCTTTTTGTCTATGATCTCTGTGTGTGGAGTCAGGTTGTGGAAGCCCAAGAAGATGCAGAGCTGGAGTCAGACAGCGAGTCCGTTCACAGCTGGATTCCTGCAAAGCTGCTTCCAGAAGAAGACGTTTCTGCTTCAGGGAAGAAGTGCCTTTCTGCCATCTCTGAGGTACAGGATCGACTCGCAGACCTTAAACCCTGATTCAACACGTTCAGAGTGACTGAACGAAACCGTTTCTGTGTGTGTGAACACATCTTAGAAAGAGAGGGACGAGCTGCCTGCGGCGCGCTCGGTGTCGGAGAAGGCGTACAGGATCGTTCTGGCAGGAGACGCGGCGGTGGGGAAGTCTAGCTTCCTGTTGCGCCTCTGCAAGAACGAGTTCAAGAGCAACACCAGCGCTACTCTGGGTAAGACCTGTCAAAGGCGTGAGGGTGAGAGCAAAGTAATTACATCGTGTACCAAAAGCTCAAATTTGGTTAGAAAAAAATCCACCAAACATGGCTTGTCGGTTCTCTTCTCTCCCTCCTCAAATCGACATGTTTGTACAAATCCAACATTTCGGAAAGAAACACTAATAATAACTGCTAGGTTCAGTAAAAAATAACAGTTTTTCGCAAATGTATTAAATGTTTGCTTAGTGTTTGTCATCAGCAGCTTTAAACAGAGCGGTGATGATGGGTTGCAGGTGTGGACTTCCAGATGAAGACTCTGGTGGTGGACGGCGTTCAGATGGTGCTGCAGCTATGGGACACCGCTGGCCAGGAGAGGTCACTGTCCTGTTATTCTCCTCATATATAAATTATATTCTATATATTATATTTAGTATATAAATATAAGTGTGTGTGTGTTTATATTATTTCCATCAGTGTCACAGAGCAGGGTTCACCAATCCTGGTCCTGGAGGGTCGCAGCTCTGCACATTTTAGTAACCCTGCTGTAGTTTGCATGCCACTCTAGCTTCAGCCAATTAGAGGACCCTAATTAGTGCCACAGGTGTGTCTCATGATGGTTGAACCAGAATTGTGCAGCGCTCAGGCCCTCCAGAACCAGGTTTGAAGACCCCTGCTCTAGAGTAAAAGTGAGTGTTGTTGTTGTTGGGTGTTAATGCAGCATTTTTGCAGGTTTCGGAGCATTGCTACGTCCTACTTCCGGAGAGCAGATGGGGTGCTGCTGCTCTATGACGTCACCTGTGAGAAGAGCTTCCTCAACGTCCGTGAATGGGTCGACATCATCGAGGTGTCTTCTCCACAGCATGCTTTCCGTGTTTTGCTCCTGATGAGATGCTCTCAGAGCTTTAACGAGAGAACAGTGAGAGCAGAGAGCAGAAGGAACACCATCCATGAGAGCTCTCTGATTCTGAGTACGGTTTGTTACAGGACGTGTCCCAGGACGGAATTCCCATCATGCTCGTGGGGAACAAAACTGATCTGAGGACGCAAGCTCTTCAGGATGGAATCTGCTGCATCGCCACCAGCTATGGAGAGAAGCTGGCGATGGTTTGTTTCTGAGTCTCAAACAGTCCCTGTGGAAGCATTCAGTCAGATTGTTTACAGAACAGAAGAATGTTTACCTGTCCTTGTCTTCTCGTGCTATTTTAGTGCTGAGAATTTAAGGTTTTAAAAAAATGTAAATGTTAACCAAAATTGACTTTTAAAATTTTTTTTTTATACATTTCAGGGTCAAATTTTGTCTGTTTCTGTAAAAATCTGCTATCTTGCCCTTGTCTTCTTATCGCGTCTGTTTAACAGTTCCCATTTCAAGTTGTTTGGAGAGAAATAAAGTAGTTTTGTGCGGAGGACTATTGACATATATAATCATTTAAAGAGGAAATGTATGTTCAATTTCAAATCTGCTCCAGAAGAATAAAACCCTGCTGTATCTCTCCACCGGATCATTTACTTTGAATATTTAATCAACATATGTTTAATTTTACATCTAGTGTCTGACTGTACCTGTTTATAGACTCCGGACTAGACTCGGTGACCTTGAGTGTTCAAGAAATAAGTGTCTGCTAAATAATAATAATAATAAAATATATAATATATATATGTCTGTGTATAAAAACAATTTTGTTTTTAAGAGTGCTGATGTCATTTTTCTCTCCGTCTTCAGACCCACAGTGCTTTATTCTGTGAGACGAGTGCCAAGGACGGATGCAACATCATCGAGGCGGTTCTTCATTTAGCTCGGTGAGAAGCTACTTGCTCCCACACAAAAAACCCCACTGTACTGTGTTTTAAAAAAAACTGAACTTTTCTTAATTTGACACCATTTTAATCCTTGATCACACCAACCGCTCACTCTACAGGGAAGTGACCAAACATGCGCACGAGTGTAAGGAGAAGACGTTTGTGACTAAACTATCTGGAGCCCCTAACAAGAAGGTGAAGAACCCAAACTGCTGCGCCGGCTGAGTCCTCTCCGGTCGCGTGAACAGCAGTCAGAAATATCACTACTCCAATTCCAATGTATTCCTCATCAAACACACCCGAGTTTACCATGGAAATGTTTCCGTTAGCTCTACAGCAGCGAGAGATCTGTGATTGTGTGCTAGGAAGGTTTCTGCCTCTTTCTGTCATGGGAGAGAAAAAAGATGGAATCTGTTACACGCAAGGTTTCTACCCGAGCACATGCGCGGCCACACTTCCATCCCTATATATATATATATTATCTTTCAGGGATAAATAATTTGGGTTGCATCTAGATACGCAGGTTACAATTCAATTCAGAAGCGATATAATTTTCTTACAGACTGTTTCAATTCAACTAGATTTGATGCAGTGGGTAGCACGGTCGTCTCACAGCAAGAAGGTCTCTGGTTCGAGTCTCGGCTGGGTCAGTTGGTATCTCTGTGTGGAGTTCTCATGTTCTCCTCGTGATCGCGTGGGTTTACTCCGGGTGCTCCGGTTTCCCCCACAAGAACAAAGACATGCGGAATAAGAGAATTGAGAAAAAGCTATTGTTCATAGTGTTTGAGTGTGAGTGTGTGTGTGTGGATGTTTCCCAGCGATTGGTTGCAGCTGGAAGGGCATCCGCCACATAAAACATATGCCGGAAGAGTTGGCGGTTCATTCCGCTGTGGAGACCCCGAAAGGGAAGAATGCCGACAAGAAAATGGATGGATGAATTTGATTAAAAAGCGATTCAATTAATGGTCAGAAGAATTAATATTCATCAGATAATTGACCAATTAACCCCATTGTTGTCCCCTTAAAACCCCTTTATTCTGTTTACATTTCATAATTTGTATTTATAAATATACAAAAGACAACGTTTTTTTTTGACAGAAGAAGTAAAAACAACATAAAATGTGTGTAATATGGGATTCCACAAACTGGATTGAAGTCTCTTGATACGCGACCACATCACAGGGCCTGACTGAAATTCTGTTTTAAAGAGTCGGGATGAACGCTGCTGGTTAGATTTTATTCTCCTAATAACCCCTGGATTCTAAATTTTAGTCTGCGCTGTTAACTTCGGCTTTATCCTTGTTTTTTTAATGCATGTTTGCAGATCTTGAGTACCAAAACCAGCCAGAAATTAAATATATTATTATCTTACAGATAAAGCTCAACTCACACTAGTGTCTGAAACCTTTGTTGTGTGGGTTTTCAGCTGTTTTTCAGGAAATACACTGCATTTATTTACTAAAACTAGACAGAAGCGGTTATGGTAGGCATATTATAGTGAGATCCGTTTTGTTTTTTGAACATGAACATGTTTCAGACAAAAGCTTCTTTCCAGGATTCTGTTTAAGCTTAACAGAATCACTGTAATTCCATGGCAGAAAAGGATAAAAAAAACTATATTTCTTTGCTTTAAATATATTTTCATGGAGAGTAACATCTGATGAAAGTGACGTATTGTGTAAACAATGTATACCTGTAAATAAAATCCTGCACAAATTATAAATAAAGATGACGATATTTTCACTCTGCGTTTTATTGTGACAGGTTTAACATAGAAAATAATGTCTCTGAACGTAGAAAGAATCACAAATCACTTTACAAAGTCCATTCTCAGTTGCTCCTAAACCCGATGCTGTGTCCTCGTCTTTCAGAAAGGAAATAACTACATGTACAAAGCTGCAAAACGTGCAAACCAAACACAATTCACGCACCAAAATAAAGAAAGCAAACCTCAAAAAAAGTGTCTTGAGAATGTTTGCTTCATTTGCATATTTTCTGCAGTTATGTTTGTTGTTGTAAGGATTAGATTGGTTTAAAAAAAACATCAATTTGGATTTTAGACAAATTATTTACAGTTCTAAAAAATGTGTAGAAATGTTTAACATAAAAGTTAGATATTTTTCTCTTTTTTGCATTGTAAAATAGTTTTGTTTTATTTAAGAACATTCTCCATCAGTGAAACGCAACCATCAATATCAAGATAACAATTTTAAAACTCTGCTTTTAGTGCTTCAATAAGCATTTAAATACAATATAAGGAAGAATTCAACAACATATTTCATGTAAGGATCATTCATGACAGTAAACGATGATGATATTATGAATGAAACTTATTCACAAAGTATTTAACTATTTTTGCTTTTATGTACAGCGAAAGAAAAAGTATTTGAACCCATGCTGATTTAAAAAAAAATAACTAGACACCTAATAACAAACATCCTGAAAAATGTTTGTCTTTACACAACAGAAACAAGTATTTGACCTTCTGCATTGCAAGGTTTTTGACTCGCATTTATCCTTTCATATCAATAACATCCAAATTACTTCATATTTCATCTCTGTTAAAATAACAACATGATCAATATTCTTTCAAAACCAGAGAGATTCTTCTCAGGCGTTTAAAATCAGCCAGGGATCAAACGCTTTTCCTTTCAACTGTTTAAATTAATATTTGTGATTTTTACCGATATCATCTCGATTTGGTGTTATTTGTAGACCAAACATAAGAAATGTGGTTAAATAAAATAAAAACTGATTTTAGAATGGTTTGTGATGTCCATAGAAAGAGAGAGACTCATTTACATAGTCGAACACTGAGCCAATCACAGCACGCAGATTTAATGAGTATGAGATTGATTGGAAAAAGCGCACAAACATGAGACGGACATAAATCACATGAGACAACACAAAACACACATCTGCGGTAACCTCGTCTTAAATGTAGATCAGAGAATTTACACTTCTCTCCTGAGAGCGCCACCTTCTGTAGAGACCGGTCATCAGAAGCATCACTAGCCCTTTAGCTGTTAGCTTAGGAACATGCGCCTTAGCTTAGCTTCGGAAAATTTCCTCAAATCTTTACGGATGAGTTGCAAAGATCAACGGAAAATGTATTGGATTCAATGTGATTAGTATTAATGTTAAGTTAGTATTCGCTATTACATTTTTTTTATTAAAAATCTCTGTACAGCACTTTGTTCAGCTACGGCTGTGTGAAAACGCTTCATAAATAAAGTTGAGTTCTGAAAATATTGAGCAACAAAGCTGCGCTGCAAATGTAGAGAAGTCGTTGCCGAGTGGAATTTTGTTTAATGAGAGTACTAACAGTTGTTCGGGAAGTGTTTAACTGTAAGTATCCTTTCTTTGATCATTTATAACGTGAAATAATTGTTTTTGCATTTTTTTTAAAAATCTGCTTAAATCTAAAAATTATTTCAAAATAATACTTTTTTTCTTTAGTGTCTATGAGATGGAAAAAACACATCTTTATTTGAAATAAAAAGCAGTGAGCAGGGCCAAATGATGAAGCATCTGATGATTAATGTGCAGATTTCCATGAGATTTTAGTTAAAACACGAGAAAACTTTCAATAGACTCTACACACGGCTCATGTACTTCTGCTAAAATTTGACAAAATCAGACGGTTTGAAAAACAAGGTTTTCACTAAAATAGGTGAACAGCAAGTTAAATGAATTGCATAAAAATTTGGTGTCAAATTCCTGAAGATGATGGGAACAGATACCCAAGTTTTATAAAAAACTTTGCCTCTTACCACTGAGTGGTGCAGTAACAAAACCGTCAGGACGTAACGACAATGACTTTTTTCACAAAAATATATTTCATTGCATCTGCAAAAACAGCCATTTTTTTACTGTTTGTAGTAAGATCTGAATTTGATGAACAAACAAAAACCTCTTTTATGAGTTTGATCCAACAGCTTTTGGGATGCAAGGGAAAATGTATATTCCATATCTTCGTACCACTAGGTGGCACCATGTCAAAACACACCAAGCCTACGCTCCAATCTGCACACAGTGTGTTCTATGCTACCTGTATTAGAGTGTCCTAAACTATAATAAAAGCAAACAAAAGCGTGTCAGCGGGACCCTGGCCTGTAGTCTTGGTTGGATTCTGAAATGTAGATCAATGACAACTCAAATGGCTGATATTACCCACAATCCTAAGCATGAGGTTTGAATATGGAGTGTTGATTAGAAGTGCTTTCAATGTCTCTCGATGTTCGCTGTAGATGATTTTATATATTTGTCCTGGTTACATCTTTTCATTTTCAGTTAAATAGTAATGTTGCGTTTACAAAAAGAGTATGATTAATCCGGAAATAACTGATTAATGTGATTAATCATCACTAAAATCATCACAAAAGGTTGTAATGAGATGATGGACAGGTCTGTAACCAGGCAACCGAGGGAGGAGGAAGCAGTGTGTTCACACTAGTAGTTATCTACTGTGCTCAGCTCTTTAAGGGTCTGGTTGAAGCGGTTTGGGGCACGGCACAAGTCCGGCCCAGTTACGTTAAGCGTTTGGGGAAAGCAGCCACTCTACGACTATATTATTGTTCTCTTGGCACTGGAAAAACGATTCGACTGATTAACTTGGACTCCGCAACTGTTCACCAGCATCCTCTAAAGGGTGCTCTGCTTCAACTTTTGCAAGAGCTTAAAAATGATGATAAATGTTCATGTTGGGAAATGAGAGCGCAGCTTTGGTTGTTGGTGCTTGAGGCTTTGAGTTTGAGAACTCGGTCTGGTTCAAGAATAAACTCTATTCTCAAATTGAGGACGTTCTGGCTGAAAACAAGGGGATGAAGAACACTATCAGATACAAGAGGTGCCTTTACGTGTCCCTAAAACTGATCCTTTCAGGTTTTAATTTGTGCATGTTTCCGGACGACCAGTAAATCATGAGGCGATCCACAGACTGAAACATCTCCTGCTTGAGTTCAATGACAGAACCTTCTTCTGGGATGTTCTCTCAATCACCTGCTATCTGCTCCAGCACCAGCTCCAGTTTGCAGAGCAGCCATCTTCTCAGTGGGCAGTAATACTCGTAATGAAACTCCTGGAACTCGGGCGTCCGCCGGATGTCCTGCAGGAAGGACACCTCCAGATCAGACTCCAGGAGAAGCAGGAGAAGCGGCAGGAGAACCAGAAGTGTCCCTGTGAACATCAGCAGCAGCCGAGCGGTGCTGAGGAGGAAGGTCTCAACCTGCTGGTGCCTGCTGGCAGAGGAAACTTCTTACATTCAATTAATTTTAGATTAGATTTGTAAAAGTACTTTTGGAGATGTGCAACTGAGTGGAAAAATCCTCCTTTCAACAAGAGATGAACGATGTATCCAACAATAGATCACATTAGTCGCTATCGATCAATATTGTGATAGATTTTTATTAATTCTGTTGCTAACAAAAGCAGGATTTACATTTTTTTCAATCAATATAGCTGCAGTCATTAGAATTTGATATCAGTCAGACTTTAAATTTAGATTAATTTCACTTGAAATGGAGGAATTCTCTATTTTATATGTTTCACGAAAGACCAGGGGAACAATTAGATCTCTTAAAATGGATAAATGGATCAGTATCGAATGTTTTTTTGCTTCATTACTTTACTTCATTTACTACTTCTATTCACCGCTGTATGGAGATCTGACAAAACAATCTGAATTTGAATTGTGTTGATATGAATTATTGACAATTGTAATTTATTAAAACGGAATAGTTTATGGAATTAAAGCAGGTTTGGAACTTTAACTTCCTAATTTGAGTTAGAAATTATTAACTTCAATATAGAACATCTGAAATGTAAGAAAACTGAATAAAAAAAAACATTAAAAGAACTATGTAGACATATTTTCAAACTTCAGTTTTTATGTTCTCCGATTTCCTAGACTGCAGATATGGAGTTTGATAAAAAAAAAGAGTTTCAGATTTTTAAGATGAAGTCATTTGAAACATAAAATTCAGTATTTCAGAAGTCAGGTTGTGAAACTCAGATCTAGAAGAAACTAAGTGAGGGGTCTAGTGAACAGTCACTAAAGCTTTTCAGCTAAACTACTAATTTTCTGGGAAAATGTGTGTCTCAGGAGGCACCATTCTTCTCTGTAACCATAAATCGACTTTATTAAAGCATGATTAACAAATCACTAGCATGCACCTTTAATAATAATGCCTTCCATTTATATAGAGCATTTCTGGACACTTAAAGACGCTTTACAATGATCAGAGCATTATTCATTCACTCCACATTCACTCTCTGGTGGTGATAAGCTACCTTGGTAGCCCTCAGCTGCTCTGAGGCAATCTGACAGAATGTGGCTGCCATTCTGCGCCTACGACCTCCTGCCCACCACCAAACACCCCCCACCAGTCACTCACATCCACCAAACACCCCCCACCAGTCACTCACATCCACCAAACACCCCCCACCAGTCACTCACATCCACCAAACACCCCCCACCAGTCACACACATCCACCAAACACACTCCACCAGTCACACACATCCACCAAACACACTCCACCAGTCACTCTCATCCACCAAACACCCCCCACCAGTCACACACATCCACCAAACACACTCCACCAGTCACTCTCATCCACCAAACACGCCCCACCAGTCACTCACATCCACCAAACACCCCCCACCAGTCACACACATCCACCAAACACCCTCCACCAGTCACTCTCATCACATTTCAATAATAGAACGATTAACTCCACCACTCCGCCATCTTTCCGCTATAACTGCATTGACTCTTCTGTGATCATCTACTCTTCCCTGGTGATGACCGCCTGATCTAGTTTTTGTCTTTTTAGAAAATGTATTTTGATCTTTTTTTTTTTTTTATCTTGAAAACTTGAAACAGTATTTTTACAAACTGGATATCTGCAAAAAATCTAAAGTTTGACAATTCACATCATGGTGGTGCAGTGGGTAGCACGGTCGTCTCACAGCAAGAAGGCCGCTGGTTCGAGCCTCGGCTGGGTCAGTTGGTATCTCTGTGTGGAGTTCTCATGTTCTCCTCGTGATCGCGTGGGTTTTCTCTGGGTGCTCCGGTTTCCCCCACAAGAACAAAGATGTGCGGAATAAGAGAATTGGGTGAAAACGATTGTCCATAGTGTTTGAGTGTGGATGTTTCCCAGCAATGGGTTGTGGCTGGAAAGGCATATGCCAGAAGAGTTGGCGGCCCCGAAATGGAATAAAGCCGACAAGATAATGGATGGACAATTCAAATTCAGATTGTTTTAGCATATCTCTAGCTTCATACAGCAGAACATATGCACATTTCAAAGAATTTACCCCTCAACAAAAACAGTTTTTAATGTTCCTTACACTGCTCTACGCACCTCTTTCTGCTGGATGGTGGGCACAAGGAGCGTCGCTGAGCCTCCATGGCGGCCTCTCGCCGCCGTTCATCCTGGAGCTTGAGCTGGAGCTCAGGGTCGGCGTGGAGCTCCCTCAGGAGGCGTCCAGGGCTCTGAAACAGCTCCTCCTCCAGACCCGTGTGACACTCCTCCACGGGGGTGGGCAGCAGGCTGGCACACGGGCTGTATGCGGTATCACAGAGGGTCAGGGTAGAACTCATGGGATCTTCTGAAGGAACCGTGGTGTTCTCGTCCGCTCTGGTCCGGAGGGAAGCCTTGTGCTCCGCTCTTTCTCGACCGAGCGGTTCCTCCGCTTCCGGCTCCTCAGAAAGAACTGAGGCTTTCAGAGGAGACAGGTGAACCGAGTCTTTGAGAGCCGAGAGTCCTGCAGAAAGAAAGAAAGAGAGAGAAGAATGGTTTGAGCAGTAATGTCAATGTTGTGTGCCAGGTAATGCAAGCAAGTTTAAGCTTAAAACAATACATAATATTTAATTTTTATTTAAAGGCACCTTTCTGGATACTCAAGGCTTCTCTCACAACAATTTAAAACAAGTACAGTACATCAAAAGTAAGCATACAACATAATACAAGTACAGTCACATTATAGTAAAAAAAACTTAATTAAAGTATTTAAAATTGGTTTTAAAGTTAACAAGTGTTATGCTTTTGCGCAACACATGATTATGCTGTTGCGCACACCTGCGAGAAAGCCCTGGAGCCCAAGGCAGTTTGGAGGGGGGAGAGCAAGCCATGTGGTGCTTGCAGACTGTAGTGCACATGATGTTAGTACTTTAATCGGCAATGAGTTGGTGTGGCTATTAAGTGCTGGTAAAAGATTACACCTAGACTAGAGTCAACCCATACTGTGGTAATATTTGCTTTAGTTAAAGAGTGCTTAGGTCCAATCAATGTTACTTCAGTTATGCTACTGTATGTTTCAGAAAGTTTGAGGCAAACCACTCCATCAGGTCACTTAAACAGGTAGAGAGTGCAGCAGGAGGGAAACTACTGGCGTGGTGGATACGTAATGGTGCGTATCATCCACATTACAGCGGAAGAAAACACCAGGCTGTCTAAAGATCTCACAGGGGGGAAGAATGTAAATAATAAAACATAATGGCCCCCGCACAGAACCCTGTGGAACAACAAATGTAACCAAAGAGTATGTGGACGCGAAGTTCTTCAACTGGATGGTGTTGGAGATAAGATTTAAACCAATCTAAAGCTAAACATGTCATGCCAATCGACTGAAGCCTCATTAGCAGTATGTGGTGAGTAACAGTGTCGAATGCAGTAGTGAGAACTAAAAGAACAAGGATGGTAAGTTGGCCAGTATCAGCAGTAGAAAGTAAATCGTTATGGAATTTGACCCGTGCTGTCCCTGTGCTACAGCCGGGTCTGGATCCAGATTGGAATTGGAACTTGTTGGGCAGGTGTGGTCCGTGGATAAGGATATCAACTAGTGAACTGAAGGTTGCGGGTTCGATCCCCAGATCCACCGAGTTGTAGTTGGTGTGAGTGACGAAACTATGGGTCATTTCATATCTGACCAACAGGTCACTTTCACTTAAAAAGTGTTTTGGAGGGTCTGTGATTTCATAGCGCCCAGAACTGTATGATTTTATTGACAAAATTTTTTTCAAAAGAGTCCATGGCTCTAGCATTGTCTGACTGAACAATTGCTGTGAATCTGATCAAAACTATCCGTAAAAGATATTACGAAATGTTCATTTTTTATGCATGAATCAGTGCCGCAAATATGAATCATTCATAACTCGGAGAAAAGAGAAATGGGTTTATACACCGACCCTACTGAACTATCTGCAGCTCTGTTTGTTCCTGGAGCAGCTGGGACACACTGCTGTTAGTCCAGTCTAAATTTAGCCCCAGCGGCTTGCGGACAGTGGATTAAGACAAGTCTCCGGGCTAAGATCACACTGACGTCCATGCTTCTCCACGCAACTGCTCTCAAACACAGACACACAGAGCTCTGAAGATCTCAGAGTTAACCCTTTCAGAGTTGCAGCTAGAAGAGGCTTTCAAACACTTTTAAAACTATTTGTCCATATACAGTAGGTTTTCAAGTCTACTTTTGAGAGTTTATGAATCTTTTTAGAAGGGATATCATTCCTTAATTCCTTCTAACTATCCAAAACTGTATTTAGTTTAGTGGGAATGTGCCTGTAGAGGGCAGGAGAATGATCTCGCAAACACTGAAAGATGAGTCGAATTGCTCCTCTGAACCAAAACATGAAGTCTAATCCTGTTTTACTGCCACAAAATACTCAGCCTCAGCCTCAGCTCCGCAAGAATGAGTGCATTTAGTGAAAGAAATTAAAGCTTCTCTTTCTGAACTCGTTTAAATTATTTCAACCAAGTGATTTGATCAAGGGCTGTGATTAACAGGAAACTGACAAAAACTTAAAAGATTTTGTATTGAAGCTTTTCAAAGCAATACCAAGCAGAAGATTGAAGCTCAGCCGCAGAAAGTGAGGCATGGAGCACAGCAGGAGACAAACGTTGTCCATAGCAAATGATCATCACAGCTGCCATGGCAACCATCGGATGCCACAGAAACTAGATCTGAGGACGAGTCTTTAGAAGAACAGGGAAGATGAATGGCTTAGAGAAAAAGAGAAACACTTCTTCATTTTAGAACTTTAACATCTTTTTAGCAAAAGCAACTCATCCTCTGCACACAGAACTCTCGTCTGAACCAGCAGATGTAGCCTAAACGCGAAATCATGAGAAGAAACGTACTGACTTTCGTCTTCCAAACACAGATAAGGAAAATTCATTATGTTATAAAGCAGAGGGGGATGGGTTGGCTTGCATTTTCTGTTTTTTTGTGACTTTCTTAATAAAGCATTGAAAAAAAGAGTGTTTTTCTTTCTATTATGATGGAAGAACAACAAGAAATAGGAAATGAATTTAACAAGTTTAGGAAATTAGTAATAAAATAATTTACCCATTTCAGAGCCTTTAATAAAGTAAAACAGCTGTAGTGTTGGGAACTTAAACATGGATGTAAATGGGAGTCTGCTCACTTCTGGTTTCAGCCTCTAAAGTGGAATTAACCCGGGGTAGATCTCATTTATTTGATCTGAGGGTCTCAGCTCTCTGTTTGGTGTGTATTCTCTGATCTTCTCTGTTAGTTGTTTAGGTGCTATGTTATGTTTGGACTTATATACGAGCAGCAGAACTTTAAAATCTATTCTGAAGGAGATCGCAGCCAGTGTAGAGACTGAAGAACTGGAGAAATGGGTTCTGACTTTCTTGTTTCGGTTAGAATCGGCGTTCTGAACGAGCTGGAGCTTTTTAATGATGTTTTTGGAAAGAGCGCTGAAAAGAGCATTACAGGAGTCCAGCTGCTGAGATGAACGCAGGAAGCAGTTTCTCTAAATCTTGTCTGGAAACAAAGCATCTGATTCATCAATGTTTCTAAGATGGTAATAAGCGGATTTCGTCATTGGTTTGGCGTGGCTATTTAGATAGACTCCAGATCAGAGTCCAGAATCACCCCCAGATTCCTGATTTGTAGTTGTTAGGCCCTTGGCATTGAGATCTAGTGGTTAGTGACAGACAGTCTACTATCTTCATGTTAAACATCATCAAGCTGTCGCTTGCTCTTTCCATGTTTGCTATACTTATTTTAGCTCTTCTGTACAAAGCAGACTCTGGTCTGATAGAAGTTCTCTAAGCACTGCAGGATCTCGACCTGCGTGCCAGTACGCTGTTGTTAAGTTAAAGAGAGTTTCACACAACTTTGCTCAGCTCACCTTCTCCAATCTTCATCTATTCAAGTCCTCGAGGAGGCTGAGGTCAGCTGATCAGAAAGGTATTACCATGGCAAGATAGGGCAGAATGGAAACAAGGGTTTTTTTGGACGCCTTTTTAAAACTCTTTTAAAGAGAGTATCCATATAACACTCTTAACGTAAAACTCTTATTGTTTTAAACTTACTACCTTATAATCCTATCATGCACACTTTGTATCAGCAGAGATGCGCTTAGAGTGGTATACATTTAATACCAATTCAATGAAAGTGATGTTTTTATGGAACTTCCAGACTTTAACATTGTATGTCGTTCTCGAAGCACTCCGATTGGTCAAAGGGTTGCGCTTATGAGTTGATCTTGTGCCGCAGTGGGTAGCACGGTCGTCTCACACCAAGAAGGTCCCTGATTCGAGCCTCAGCTGGGTCAGTTGGTATCTCTGTGTGGAGTTCTCATGTTCTCCTCGTGATCGTGTGGGTTTTCTCCGGGTGCTCCGGTTTACCCCACAAGAACAAAGACATGCGGTATAAGAGAATTGCGTAAAAACGATTGTTCATAGTGTTTGAGTGAGAATGAGTGTGTGTGGATGTTTCCCAGCGATGGGTTGCAGCTGGAAGAGCATCCACTGTGTAAAACATGTGCCGGAAGAGTTGGTGGTTCATTCCGCTGTGGAGACCCCGAAAATGGAATGGCTGGACATCAATACTGGGTTCAACTCACTTTTCTTTGGTTTAGAACATGCTGAAGTTTCATTGTCCGCGTTTGCAACTTAAAGTAAACTGATAAAGAAGTAAATCATCTTAAAAAGTATAATTAGTCATGCTTACTGGTATAGTCATTAGCAAGTAGTAAATGTATGTAGATAACAGAATATCCAAACCTAAGTGAGTAACATTTTTTTACATTCCCATACTAGATATAAAATTTATTCCACTTCTCACGACCAAAACTTCAAAACTTGGCCTTCGTTTTCCAGTTTCTTAATTAGATTAATTGTCTTGAAAAAATGTCCAACCCTCAGCCAGAGGAACCTACCGGATCCAGAGATGCGTTCTCCATGGTCCAGCAGGCGCACGTAGACGTCCCGCGCCGTGTGATTGGCCATGCGCAGCTGCAGGTTGTGCCGAGTAGTGATCTTCACCTGACAGCGCATGCCGTCCACTCCCCGCTCCCCAAAAACATTCAGAGAATCATCCACCTCCATCTCTCCACACACAGCCTCGCTGCCTCTTCCGGAGAGGTTAACGCTCTAATAAAGCACACACGCTGGAAACACGGAGCAGGGACGTGTGGACGGCGCTAACAAAGTCAAGCATTAGGAGCGGGATCAGGCCGAGGGCTGCAGGAGCTATTTATACGCCGTCGCTCAGAGCACAGGCTAATCACTGTTGGGGCTCCGCTCCTCCTGACTGATCCGATCTGAGCCCTGGCTGATTTTATTACCATTTAAACATTTCATAGACACGTCAGTTCAGCTCACCACAGAGTCCACTAAAAACTCAACTTTAACCTACTTGGTTTCAAAGCGTAACTCTATGCTGCGTGAGGTAAAAAATCTGTTCTTAAATATTACAAGATCCACGACTGAATTCAAAACTAACTCTATTCACAAAACTTCAGATAAAAGGATTATTAGATTTTTTTTTTCTTTCAAGGTTCCTTTCAGGTCATGAAAATTAATCAAGAAAATTGAAAATCGAAACAGGGTGGGAAAACAATAATAAAAAAAAGATAACCTTACTAAACCAACGCAAAGAGTGAGATGTGACTGAAGCTCTTCCCGTTCGTCATCGCTAAACCTCCTCAGGTGTGGAGCAACACTTTATTGAGTTTTGATTGGCCAGGATTGAGTATGAGATCAGAGAGGCGGGGTGAGTGCTCTCATTAAAGGAAAGGCTCAAAGCATCACATGTTTTGATGAAGACAAAAAGGCTGTTTTTCCCAAAAAAATTTAGAAATTGAATCTTTGTTGTAGATATTTCTTCAACAGCCAAACAATCAGATGTGCTTGTGTAGCATCTGGTGACCACTTTAAAAATAGTCTTATGTATTGGATATGCTCCTCATGCATAAAGCTCAGTCGTTTGAAGACGTGTCTGAACATCATCGGGGAGACCTCGTCTGGAGTACAGAGAGTTTACTCAAACACGGCTCTAAATCGGTCTTCACTCATGCATTGCTTTCATTCAGGAGCTTCAGTGAGCTTTCGAGAGGAACCGAGGTGACATTCAGCTCTTAAAGCCTCCTCCAGTCTCATCCTGTAACTCGATCTCTGAGGGCTTAGATCGAAGCAGCAGCAGCAGCAGCTTCACGCCTGAACGATGCAGGACCTTGAGTTTCCTGCTGTCACTGCTAACCAGGCGTCTCCGGAGATTTAACACTCTTCTGACAGGTCACTCGAGCGCCAGGACCTCATCTGAGAAGAGCTCTGCTGAGAATGATTGGTGATTTCCTTTACAAGATCTAAATGCAAGATCGACTTTGATTTTTTTTTTTTTTTTTTTTGAGCTAAAAAACATCACATGGATGTGAAATGAGCCAGCACTGCGTCGTCTAAATCAGTTTTTCTCAAATAGTGGGGGGCACGAGGCTCCGTCAAGAGGTGCGCGTTTGACCTTGGGGAAAATGCTTTTTTTTTCTGTTCTAGAATAAGGTTCAATACCACTCCACTACATTAGGGGCAGTGGCGCTCTCATTGGCAGAGTACGTAGTGTAGAAGACAGGCGGAGAGAGAAGGAAATAAAGAGACAAACGAAAGTCTCCCGATGGGCGCAAGATGTTTTTTTCTTCCTAGGGGGGCGCAACAGAAAATAATTGAGAAACACTGATCTAAAGAGAGGTGAACCCCCTTCGGTTTTAAGGGAATTACCAAATACTAGGTTAAACTCAGTTAAAGATCATATTTGTGTGTGAGAAGAAGAAGGAGGATAAAGGTTTAGAAGCTTCTGATGATGTTAGTGGCTATAAATAAACTGGTTAAACAAGCTACCTACAAAAGTTGAAGAATCCACTCTAAACTCTTTTCAATATTCTAGATAAGACCTAAGAATTGTACAGCCCCGGAGCCACATACGACCCTTTGGTTGACTCCAGCAGGTCGAAGTAAGGTTCTCCTTGCTTTGCTTTTATTTTGTAGTTGTTTTTATTCATGTACGTAATGACACAACTCGTTTCTCAAGACACACACATGATTAGATTCTTATCGCAAGCAAGTGACGAGACGATTTTAGCCTTCAAAAATATCTAAAAGACTGGATGGCTACATACTAATTACCTGAATAAAAGCGGGTAAAGCGTATGCTTAGTTTGCATGGAGCGTATTGCTTTGTTTAAGGACTAAAACTTGAGCCAGCATTATGAGATGAAACACGCAGGAAAATACAAAAACGTAACTGACGCTGAAAGGGTGCAGAGATTGGAAGGATTGCTAACTAATCTGCAAAAGCAGCAAGGCTTTTTAAATTTTCTTTACCAAGCTTCACACATACAGAGAATTTGCAATCATGATATCCTACAAAATCACTAAAAACAGTGAGCTCGGAAGTTTATATTTCTCTGGTTCGAGCCTCGACTGGATCAGTTGGTATCTCTGTGTGGAGTTCTCATGTTCTCCTCGTGATCGCGTGGGTTTCCTCCGGGTGCTCCGGTTTCCCCCACAAGAACAAAGACTTGTGAAATAAGAGAATTGGGTAAAAACGATTGTTCATAGTGTTTGAGTGAGAATGAGTGTGTGTGGATGTTTCCCAGCGATGGGTTGCAGCTGGAAGGGCATCCGCCGCATAAAACAATCCACAGTGGTGACCCTGAAAGGGAAGAAAGCCGACAAGGAAATGGATGGATGGATGGACTTTGGTACGCCCTCTATTACATTCCCCCCTCTACAACATTTCCATGTGGCCCCATATTAAAAAAGATTGGCCATTCCTGTTCTAGATTGAGATAACTTTATCTGGCTGAATTCAGGATTGTGCTGAGAACCCATCGTCGCACCTTTACGCATATTTTATTTATTTATGTTCACCTTCACGTTAACCCTACATTCGGGTCTCAAAAACGAAAATATAATTTCCAACTACCAAAACTTCTGATCACAATGAGAAGATTAAAAACATTATTAATGCACACAGTGTGACCTTCCCGCATGCCTTTGTTTGTTTGTTTTTTGAGGACAGGACAAAAACTGTGTCTTTTTTTTAAATTCCCCTTGTGGAAAAAAAAAACTTTAATATGCTCATTAAACAAGTTTCGACCCTAGCTCTTAAAACTAATGTCAGTTTGGTCAACTACGTGTGAAAGAAATCACCCTCGAAAACAGTATTAAAGCTGGTGCAGGATGTGATACACAATCAAACACCGCAATGAAAAATGAAGTTGACTAAGGGTGCTGTATGCAATCTTTGGAAGCCAAAGTGTCTTGTGTAGTCCATCAAGGGTCAATCCTTGCTCCTTTATGATTTAACTCGTACATGGTTCCACTGGGCCAAATTATGAGAAGGAACCAGATATCATACCATAGTTATGCTGATGATGCACAAATTTATCTAGCTATCTCTCCAAATGACTACAACCCCATAAACTCTCTCTGCCAATGTCTTGATGAGATTAAAAACTGGATGCAAAACAACTTTCTTCAATTAAACAAAGACAAAACTGAAGTCATTACATTCGGAAGCAAAAGCGAGGGGGTGATTCTGAATTATGATCTCAGTTTAAATAGCCACGGCAAAGCAACGTCCAAATCAGCTTCTTACCATCTTAGAATCATTGCAAGTTCTGATTCCATCAGATGCTTTGTTTCCAGACAAGATTTAGAAAAACTGCTTTTTGCGTTCATCTCAGCAGCTGTAATGCTCTTCTCAGCGCTCTTCCCAAAAACACCATTAAACAGCTCCTGCTCGTTCAGAATCGAGCGCTCCGATTCTAACCAGAACTAGAAACTCAGAACACTTTTCTCCGGTTCCTCTCTACACTGGCTGCTGTCTCCTTCAGAATAGATTTTAAAGCTCTGCTGCTCGTATATAAGTCCAAACATAACTCAGCAGCTAAACACCTAACAGAGAAGATCAGAGAATACACACCAAACAGAGAGCTGAGATCCTCAGATCAGATAAATGAGATCTCCCCCGGGTTAATTCCACTCAGGGTGAATCCTCCTTTAGTTCTCCTGCGGCCCTCAGAGGAACCAGCTCCAGAGGAGATCAGGGGTGCCAACACTTTAGTCACGTTTAAATCCAGGATAAAGACTCTCCTGTTTAGTTGCGCTTTTGTCGACTGAGCACCAACGTCCAACAACTATTTTATCTCTGCACTTCACTTAATCTGTTTTAATATATGTTTTTAATTTTTAAATTTTAATCACTATGATTTTATATGACTTTTTTATGCTTGATTTTATTAAATGTACTTTATTTTACTTCTTTGTTTCCAATGTAAAGCACTTTGAATTACTCTGTGCACTAAATGTGCTACACAAATAAACTTGCCTTGCCAAAGTTGACCTTTGATACCACGTTTTAAAAACCTCTTCCAACACCTCTACAGTGGCAGTAATGCGCAGCGGTGCAGTGTGTGTCGTGTGCTACCGTGCTCAGCGGAGGCGTCTCTGCTCTCGCGGCCGGCGCTCAGCGCGGGAAGCAGCGGCTCCATGTTCATGATCAGATGTTTGTGACTCAGAGAACTGAAGCTCCTGCTCTGACCAAACTGACACCTGAAACAACCACAAAACATGCTAAACTTGTTCCTTCCTCTACCTAAAGGAAACATTACACGTTAAACACCAAGTATTGGCAGTTATTGAGCTGATTGAAATGGTTAAAGCAGGAAAGCGGACCTGTGGACCACTGGAGGCTCCCGGTGAATCTTGGAGCTGGCTTCGATCACTTCTTTAGCCACGCGACCACTGCAGCACAAGCAGAAAGGATTCATCCGCTCAGTTAAACCACACGCATGCTGCAGTAGAAGAGTGTGAGGAAACTAACATCTGACCTATAGCGGAATCGACTCCCCTTGAAAAATATACTGCTGCTGGACACCGTCCGGATCTGGCTGGACTTAGCGCATCTGGATGAAAAAGATGAAAATGAGTGACTGACAGGGAATCTATTCTCCAGGCACAAAAGAGAAACTCCCTCATGAGCTCAATTTGTTTTATATTACAAATAAACAATGTATTTAACTTTTTTTGGAGTTACTGTAATTGTGTATACCTTTTTATATTTGGCTAACAGCCTTTAAATTGCGACTAGTTCATGTCAAATACATTTGTCTAAAAACTATTGCATTTATTAAATCTAATAAGCATATCATTAAATACTCTACAAAATAAAGAGGAGACGCTGTGATAATGGCAAATGCGAATCTGGACCATACTGAACTTTTAACTCTTTCAAGAGTCATTATTTAGCAGGACAGTGCATACACAGAAGAGTTTTGTTGAAATGTAATCAAACATCTAACAAAGAACAGTTTTTTTTTTGCAGATCTGCTTCTTATACTGTCAGTATACAGCGATATTGACCAAAAACTACTCGTGATATTCACCTAAACTAAGCTACATAAAAACATTTACTGTCATAAAGATTCATTGGTGAAAAACTGACTCATAATGGTAGCCAATAAAAAGAATGTTTACTGTAATTACTCAAAGTAGTGTAACATATACATGAAAACAATATTTTTTTTTCATTGACTGGTAAGGCTATTATCTAATGGGCACTGCAAGACCACTTCCTTGAGAAGAAACCATGACAGAATCAGAAGAATCTCTGTGTGGCTTTGGATGATGCAAGTTTCGCCTCATCTACGTGCCGGCACCTTCTATGCCATCTTCACTGCTGCTCATGAGCGAGTTTCCTTCTGGTTTAAACCATACCTAACTACCGGACCGAGATTTCACTGATACGCTTTTTTTGTAAAAGCCAGAGTGTTGTCCGATTACTGTGAACTCACCTTTGGGAATAAATATATTATTTACTGTTTGAATATATTCTCCATACATAATAATCACATTAAACCTATTGAGCAGAATTCTCCTCCTATAAGCGAAGCAAGGCAGAAGAGTGCGAGTCGGTGACTGACGGACTGATGTGTGAGTTATTAATATGAGGCCCCTGGCTGGCATTTCAGCTCTTAATTGAAGAGCTTTGGGTCGTAAAGTGACACCACAGAGAAACGTGTTTATCAGGAGCCTCATCAGGAAACTCCGCCATCTGTGAGCCGAGTTCGTCCTCATGACCTCACACTGATACACCCCTCAATCCTGATTAATGGAGCGCCCTGCATGAACACTGTCCTCAACCAGTTGAAAACAGAAGACGGAATCTCTCGCCCTCATCCTCAAGCCACTTCTTGTGAAAGTGCTTTTCACAGTAGACGAGGAAAGATTTACTTGTAAAAAGCTTGGTTTTCCACGGCGCACTTCCACAGGTGTTTGCAGGCTGCTGGCGTGGAGGTGTGGAACGTCAGAACCAGTTTCTTCTGCAGAGAGAGGAACGCAAGCCATCAATAACTCGAGCAGAGATCAGAGCAATCAGCTTGAGTGAGCGGGGAGGTGAGGGAGGAAGGACATGAAGAAGGGCGGTAAATTACACCCAGAATCATTCAGAGCGCAGCGTCATAAATAATGAGAGCTGAACCCAAATCTGAGCGTAGGAGGAGCGTGAGAGAGTGTTTGTGGACAGAAGATGGTTTTACAGGAAGAGAGCAGGAAGGATGAGAGTGAGGATCGATAGAGATATGGTTTGCAAGACTTTGACAGGAACGATTAGAATGTACACTGCAAAACAAAACCACTGTAGACAGGCCCTGGCTGAGTGAAACCTCAGAAACAATGGTTCGCGATGTGGTGCTGCACAACCTAATGAGGCAGAGCTCTCGTGCCGTTTCTCTCCTTAAAATCTAGGGCTCGGAAATTAGAACTTAAATCTAATGTGAAAGGAATTTAGACAAAATATACGATAATAAAATATGACAATAAAAAATCCAGTTGACATTCCTGAGGCGAACAGAGAAGCATCAGAACATGTAGCTTGTCATTCGACCACTAAAAGCTGCTTGCAAAAACTCCTATTGAAAATTAACTTAAAAGAAAATTCTGCTCCCAAATGTGACCTCAACCCGTTCTTAATTTGACGACAGTGATTTCCTTTCAAAGGTGCCGTATCTGATCTTTGGAAGCCAATGTTCACCAACACCAAAAAACCTAGATCAGCATTGTCTGGTTAAGTTTTTTTTTTAATCCCATACAGGAGCTGTGTATAACTAAAGACGCAGCACTTTGATCGACAGCCGTCGACTTGGGCTTAGAAAGGTCATGTTCAGCTATTGTAAGTTTTAGATTATACAGTAGTGCAGCACCATTAAAAATTCTGAATGTTTGAATAGTGCATGTTCTGCCATTGTGTGTATAGCGTGTGTTTTCTCATCGCATGTCATCACTTTCTGTTTCTGTGCTAATTTTGTCACTTCTGCTCCTGCCACTCCACCCCTAAACCGTTTCTAGAACGATCCATTTGAGGGTTTATTTGATTGTCAAAATATACAAGCATTATACTTTTGGAGCATTCATCACAACCACCCGTCGATGCACCACTTATTCCGCGGCACGTATTGTAGTTGTATAATCATTACACTACGATCACTTTATGTGAACAAAAAAAGCTTTTTTTAGATCTGTGGTTCAGAGAGAGCGTTCAGGACGAAGGATTGTGTCTTTCATGATGCCAACCCCTGATGGTATGTCAAAAGAAATCAAACACTTCTCTTTATCTGTTTTTGCCAATTTGAGGGAAGGATTTAAACTAAAACTAGCATGAATGTGATTGGAAGGACTTCCCAGTGTATTTGCATATCCGCGTTTGTGCCAGGGTTCTGTTTTGGTTTACTCTTTTAGGTTTTTATTCTTGTTAAGTCTTCTTGTTTTCTGTCTTTATAGAGTTTATCGTCAGTTTATTTCTTTGTAGTTTGTAAACGCACTTCTGTCTTGATCGATTTCCACCTCTGTCTGATTGTCCCTGTTCAGTTGAGTTGAGTCCACTGTGTTAGTTCTCGTTTAGGGTAATTGTCTTCCTTTATAAAACCCCTTCTTCTCGTGTTCAGTGTTGCTGCACTGTTAATGTCACACCTTTCTTCCCGTTGAAGGTGGTTAGTCCTTTTGTAGGCTTTGTTCCGTTTTAGTCTTTATCTTATACTTATCTGCTTACTTTAGTTATTGGAGGTTTTCCCCCTCGTGGGTTATTTTGTGTTGTTATTTTCTGTTTAATAATAAAGAGGCTGACTGAACCTCTGGCTGTCGTGCGTTTGGGTTCTGCTACCACCCCTCTCTTATGAGGATCGTGACAGTTTTTTTTAAGTAACCAGGGCCCAGAAGAGAAGAGGACACTCTCCACCGACAGGCTCACAAGCTCAGCTCTGGTTTTCAATAAAACCTGATTTGACTTGTAAAAGCTTTACTGATTTTAACTAACTTGATAAATGTAATCAACAGAAGTATAGCCAGGGTTTCTGGCTGGTTCTACACTTTCACTCGGATTATTAACAGTTAACTCTCTGCTCTGAATGCTGGAAGGCAGTCAGTAAGGACTGAGCAGTGGCCCAAGAATTACAGCCAAGAAGCCATTGCTTCAGTTTCACCTTCCAACCACCTTGATGTTGTGACGTCACAATCCCAGCCAGCTCCAAAACACAATGTACTGTGTACCTTTTTCCATCGAAGCAAAATAATATTCGCAAGGAGACAAAAAAACAAAATGTCTTAATCAAAATGAAGAGTTTCTTACATTATTTAAGAGTACAAATAATTTTTATTATATTAAATTTAATTGTTTTAAAACTACAATAATACTTTCAACCCTAAGTTTATTTCTATGTTGTGAAGAATATGGGAGACACCCTTTTTGTCCCTAAAAAGTGCAACTTGCAGTTTATCTAAGTCATTGTGGCCTCCATACCAGTAGCATCACATCCTGATTTCCATAGCGCCTGCTGATAGGCTACAAGTTTGTTTTACTTTTCAGCCTTAAAGCTTGTTTGATAAATCTCATACTACACCTTTAAGGCGAGCATAAATCAATTAAACTAATAATCAAAATATCCAGGCAGTCCTTTTTCTGTCAATACAGACCCTAACTTTCTCAAATAATTGCAAATAAGATAAAACAGCTCACTGGTGAGTATATTTAACGTGTAATTAGTTTGCAACCTTCAAATAAATGTGAAAAAAAAAACATTGAACAGATTTTGCTCCACTACGTATGTTCCCCTACATGATTAAATGTGATAGAAAACAAGTTTATAAATGCCTGAGAATTGTCCAGAAGCAAAAGAGCACATGGTGAAGCGTGGCGTCCTCTCTAATGGATGCGGTGTCTGAACGCGTTAGCTGACACCTCAGAGGCTAATAACACAATAAAGTAACCCTATAGTATGTTAGATCATAACTAGAGGCTGTAACAGGCACTCAAGAGGAGATAACACGCTTTCCAATGTTTGATTAACATCATCATCATCATCATCACTGATACTGTAATGAAAATGAGCTGTTTCTGTCGGTTTTCTCTGTGTTTGAAGTGAGCGTGAAATGAACGCCCAAACCTGGCAACCCCTGACACTCTGAATCCTGTGAATAACCGCTTTGGATTGAAGCGTGGGAGAGTCTTCGAGCATGAGACGCAGCATACATGAGCTCTGATGAATTGAACTGTCAGGAGAATGAGTTCCATTAACCCCGCGCATGCTGTAATCTGAGCCGCCGGTCGATAGATGCAGTGCTGAACACCGGAGCGAGTCCTGGGTAGAAATCAATAAGCGTCAAACGTTTTCCTCTGCAATTCTGAGTGCTAAAACATTGCAACTTGTCTCAATCCAGTTGCTCTTTGCAGTGTTTCGCTCACCTTCTGTGTTTTGGTCAAATAGAGCAAAAGGATTTTAATGTATTGCATGCACTGGTGATGCTGAAATATACATTGTAAACGGCACTTTAGTACCAAAAACTCATGCATTCTAAAACTTTCCAAAATGAATCATCTTCGTAATGCTATGCATATGCTTCTCTGTGTTTCAGAAGCAGAACTGGGATCTGAGCATCAGATGAGAGCAGCCTTTGAGTGATCGGATTGCTCTCTTTTGAGTGAGTAGACGCATTTGTCCCGTTTAAACACCAAAAACACGTTCAACAGATCGAGACATCGCCGTGCGTGCGGTGCTTCTCTTTCCACACAAATACAATGAATGGAGGAAGGCTCGGGTGAAGAAGACACAGACAGAGAATTCAACACAATTCAAAGAATATCTGCTGCTTATTTAGGGCTTCAAATAACTCGGATTGTTAGGACCATTGGGAGAAATTTAGGAGCATGACAACAGCTAATAAACTGTACTTTAATATACATGTTTCCTATTAAAATTATAGCTGCAAGCAGTGATTTAGGACTTGAAGCAGTCTGGAAAACCACCTCCTGGTGTCCAGCACCTTGCTGTATATTTGTAAACATCCTGAATTTTAGAGATTTATTCAACCTGAAATGGTTTGATCAGAATACACATCTCTTTGTCTATTTTAAAATATCTGTTAAAGGGGCGTGGCTAGTGTCCCTGCATCTTTGGCCTCATTAAAACGAGCAACAAAACCAAATCAGAGTTTGAGACGTTAAGTCATTACAACTGTGATGCAAGAAATGTAAAGCATTATCATGACAGCACAATCTCAGATATTCTATTGCTTTTAGACAGCCACATAAGGCAGGTCTGAACCTCATGTTGGTACAACTGATGGAGAGCAGAGTAAAACTTCTTGAAGAAACAGAATTTTTTAATTCATTTACTCAAATACGACACAGCTAATTTCGAGGGCTAATTAGAGGTGGGAACACCGAGCCCTGTCAGAACCAAAACAAAAAATGTAGCTAATCAGCAAGAGCTATTAAAAGAGGGAAGGGCTGCTAAAGATCTGGAAGCTTCTTTGCTTTTGTTGACGTCAAAAGTCCACCCAAAAAATGTTCACTGCATCTTTTGAAATGTTTTTATCTGTATACAAAAGCAATTGAATAAGTTGGTAAAGTATAATAAAGTGTAGGCTGATGGGCCACGAAAACAATAAAGGTTTAACTTCTGAGTAAATAATATAGTTTTATGTAATATATAGATCAGGGAGTTTTAAAGAGAATTTGTCCTAACTTGTTATGTGTAAGCTGTGGGCATTCAGGAGATGGAAGTGCGATTTCAGGATGTCGGCAGATTAATTCTGTAATTCAGAGACATCTTGAAGTCATTAAAAATGAATCTCAAGCGGGCTTTTTTAGTGCCCCAACTCTTTAACCTTGTTCAAATAACAACCAAAACAATCTTTTTATCAAACATGCAGTTTTTTTACATTATTAAGCCCTCACAGCAGCCACGGTAGAGTTTAATAAAACATGGCCAATATCATGATAAAATAACCTTTCACACCAAATTACCTTTTAACACCTCTCCATTTAGAATGGCACGTAAGGCAGGTCTGAACATCACGTTAGAGAGCAGATTAAAACCATTTTGAAAATGTCGACCTGGCAAGTGTCTACACCACATCTTTGCATTTGTTTTCCCTTGATTGTGTTCGATAACCAGTCACAGCGCAGCAGTCACAAAAGTGTTCCTATATATAACGTCGAGTCATTTTTGCATATTTGCTGTTCATTGCAGTAGTGGTTTTGGGCTTTGACACTCAACGAATGGATTCATTTAGATGTTGAAAACATATCTCATCATGTTTTAAACATCCATTCATCACTTTTCTTTACCTGCTTCTTCCTGGTTAGTTTGAGCGCCATACATTTGAATATCAAAACATTGAGATGGTATGAATAACACTTGACATAAAATTCCAGTTTCACTTGGTAAATGATGAATCCTAGAGCTAATGTCAGGACACATGTGTGGGTGAGGAGATGAACATCAGGGATCGATGAGAGTGATGCTCCATGAGCGAATCGATGGCCGTGGTGCGAGCGTTTACTCACCAGCGATGGAAAGTGCACACAGAGAAAAGAAGACAGAAGCACATGTGAAAGCAGATTTAAAGCGTGATGTGTTGGCAGAGAGACACAAACAGGAAGCTGAGAAGAGTGATGTCTGTTAGCAAGCATACCCGACTAACCTGGCTAAAGATTTGTGTCACGTTATTGTAAAATGTCGCCAAAAATCCTAGTGAAACAGAGCTGGTGTATAGCATGTGTTTTATTGTTATTACCAATGCCATCAACACTTTAAAGACAAATCAGACAATCCAAGAGAAAGGCTTTTGTTCCCAAGTAATTTTTAGGGTGCTTTCACACCTTGCTCGTGAAGTTTGACGCAAACTGTTTCTCTTCCAGTATGGTTCAAAGAGTGATCTGAATACATCTGAACTCAACTTGAACAACTAAAAATTCATGTTTTGACCTAACCAGTCAACATGTTTGTCCGCTGGGATGCCGTAACCTGCTAGTCAACAACACTGACAAATCTATGCTTCATTATGGAAATAAATCATTTTAATAACTACATGTTTGAAAATGTCTTTTCCCTCGTGTTAATTCTAACCAATCAAAAAGCAGATTAGGAAATATGCTCTGTGGTGCATGTGAATGATTTTGGTTCGGTTGTCTGGTGCAATTAAGAACGATCTGTTTGTTGCCAAAGCGAATCACAATAGCAGATGAAGCATTTGTTGTGAACTGGATCTGAACCAGTTCAAGGACTGAATATTACTACAACTAATGAACAGAAACTGGTTCGACGTTTCCAAAGCTGGAACTAAATTTAGCACTTTCTTTATCATTGTAAGAAACCTATCTTGGGCTGAACGTGAGATCATGTGACACTGAAGCATCAATACTCATCAGTAGTCTCTTGTTCCGGCTTTCTTTACCACATAAGTTCACCTTCCCCACAAAATTGCCTCTTCAGAGTTTTATCACAAAGAAATTAAAACTAAACCGAGGTTTGTCTGGTAGCATAGCTTGGCTTATAGATGTGAGAGAAGCCTACAACTCAATAATGATTTACTTAGATATGAGTGTATATGAGTTACTCATTTGTTAGAATAAAAAGAGACACATTCTTATTCTATTAGGTTGCCACATCAAGTCATAATTAATGAGCCATGACAACTACTAATAAACAGTACTTTAATAAACATGTTTCCTATTAAAAGTATATCTGCAAGCAGTGATTTAGGACTTGAAGCAGTCTGGCAAAGCACCTCCTGGTGTCCAGCACCTTGCTGTATATTTGTAAACATCCTGCATTTTAGATATTTATTCAACCTAAAATGGTTTGATCAGAATACACATTCAATCTCTGCAGGATTTTGTCTATTTTAAAATATCCAATAAGTGGGCGTGGCTAGTGTCATAATCAATGAGCCATGCTTCCGGCGATCCCTACCTCTCTCTGCACCCCGATCACATAGAAGGTCTTTCCCTCAAACTTGAACTTACTGACATCCGCCCTGCAAGAGACAGAGAGAGCAGTAAAGTTTACAAACAAGACATCATCGAGAGAGATCAGAGACCTCATCTTACTCTTATTGAAATTTGAGCGGTGGGTAGAGCTTGAGGGCGGGGCTTTAGATTGTGAAATAAGCACTATATCAGTGAACTGAACCTGCGCTGGCTTTGATAATGTAAAGAGTCAACAGCTGTTGAGAAAGTTTACTTTCTGCATTGGTGAACAGCAACAATTAAAGTTACCATTTCAAGAGGTGGATTCTCTTATTTCCCTGGAAAACCACGAACCCTCTCGCAGTGAATCCCAGGAAGGCTGTGCAGCCGGTGAAATCCTGCAAACGATGAAAAAATGTTTTAAGTTAAATGTTATCATTTCAGTTTCACATTGTGAGTGCAAAACAATTTTCATACATTTTGTTTTAAATTTTGCAGCTGATTCCTGAGCACTAGACAAACTAAGCACAACTAAAGGGTACCTTGCAGGGGTGAGGATCCACTCCGTACGTGTCCATTGTGTGAGCCCTCTGGAGGAGGTTCAACTCTGCGAGCGCCGGACACTGACCCCTACACAATCAACATTTCAGAAGAGTGACCCTTTTTCAAAACCAGTCCACCGACCGCACAGACTAGCAACTTTTTGTTAGACATGTTTCATATACTATATCGTTAAAACTTTTAGTAGAACTATTAATGAGAGGATTTAAAATGTTGACGCATTATTCCTTAAATCGCAAACATTCAATTTACTAACAAACGTTTTCCCACTTTAAAATGTAGTCTTGAGAATCAACTCAGCCTTCAGCACATTCATCTCAGTTAGAACAATGTAACATATCCAGATATCATCTGTAAAACGCTTTTAGAGCATTATGTCAATCACGATTAAGTCTCATCATTGAGCTCGTCATCTGATTGTTACATTTATTCTTTGACGCAGCCATAATGTGTACATGGCCACAAAATGTAAGAATAAAACTTAAAAACTATTTTTGCTTAGAAAAATAGGAAACCAGACTAAGTTCCATTCAGGCATAAAATATGAGAATGTCATAGAGAATATCTCTATTTTTTTGCTTGTGTATGCAATCTAATTGTGAATTCAAATCAGTTTTCTAAATAAAGTCTGTTCAGGAAAGCAATGTTCCAAAAGGTGCCAGCCTGCAGCTCTTGACTTACATTACATTTTTGAGAAAGTTGTGGCTCTGCATTCTCGATCTTCTCAGAGACCCATTGCATGCTTTATCTAAAACTCTTCCTGAAACTAGAGCACATATATAATCCTACGGCTCACACCAAAGCAATGAACAGAACCTGAGCTCGTTTTGGTGGATCTCCGCAATCCTCCGCTCCAGCTTGAGCGACTGTTTAGGGAAGAGCTTGAAGTCGCTCATGTAGTCTGCAGGATGCTCCTCGGGATCGTAGTCCCCAAGCTCCGCTGGAAGGACACAAACATGGAAATCATCCCATGAACACATCACACACAATCTGAATAACAAGCTCACATGTTCTAGATACACGCCAGCAAATATCTCTGCATCAGTCGAGAATACAACATCTATTCTGATTTATTTATTTCACAAAAACTGTTTTCCATGACATCTGATTTAGGTCGTACAGCGTAGAGCTGCATTATCCTTTGTGCAATACCAACTCAACTGATGGGAAGCAAAAGGCAGTATTTTGCTCCAAACACAGAAGTAAACATTTAGATTTTTCCACACGTATTGATATATTTGCACTTGTATTTTACATTAATAATTTTTTTTATATTATGTTGCGAAGTAGTTTGTGAAGCAGAATATTATTCTAGATAACTTCAAGCCTTGAGAACGTCTGAATAGGTTTTTGAAAACACTTTTGTTCAATGCTCAACTAAACTAATTCTTCTGGTTCAATGTAGTTTTTTCTTTTAATGAGGCAATAAAATTCAAGGTTGAAGCACTGAGCAGGAATCACGTGGTTCCCCGCCTCGCTAGATGTTTGAAAGAAACGGTGCTTGACGGTCAGGAGAGGAACTTACATCTCTCACATTCCTTTCGTTTAGTTCTGTGGATTAATAAGATACTAACTGGAACCAAAACGCTCTAGCATTCCATGTTTCAGAAAATGTTTGAAACTAAATGAACCAGAAAAGTGTTAGCGGTAGAGCGTGTGTGTGATAAGAGTTTCGTTGTTACCCTGAACGATGCAGGCTCCGACATACGCTGCATCTAGGAATGGGCAGAGCAACCGTCCGTGATAAACGTCTCTTTTCATCTGAAGATACAGAAGATACCTTTCACAGAGAGAGAACCTCAATTAGACTTGAATCCTTTGAATCTGAAACAATGTTTTGTTTATTGAACATTTGTGCATGATGTTATCGATTAATACATCTTTACAAGCTTTTATTGATTGCTCTCGTAAGTCTCGTATCCTCTAAATCACAAACAGGGCTGTCCAACGTCGGTCCTGGCGGGCCGGAGCGCTGCACATTTTTGGTTCAACCATCATGAAACACACCTGTGGCACTAATTATGGTCCTCTGATTGGCTGAAGTAGACTAGTATGCATACTACAGCAGGGTTGCAACTAAAATGTGCAGGACAGTGGCTCTCCAGGACCAACATTGGACACCCCTGATCTAAATAGTTAACTTTTTACCAGTTATCTAGAAATAATCCAAACACAATGCTTGTTTTTGAGCAAACAAAAACTAGAAGTTGTAAGTAAGTTGTGTGAAAGTGTATTTTATGGGATTTAAATAAACTTAAAATGCAAATGTCTATTTTTTGTGCCATGTTGTACAAGTTTTGATGACAAATGCAGATCCTGACAACCCCCATCTCATTATTATAATTTTTTTCATCCCATCTGTCTTCCGTTACTTTCACCAGTCATGTGGTCATAATTACATGACTGGTAGCGGTTTTATAGTTTGTATAAAAGGCCCCATGAGATTTCTGTCAGTCGTGTTTCCTAGTTAGAGATCTCATTTATTTAATCTGGCTTTCCCCTCCTTCAGTTTGAAGCACCCACCTTTATACTCTTCATTTAGTATTCAGTTCATCGTGGGCGCATCAGTATTTAATGCATATCTACTGAAGCTTGATTCATATGAATCAAATTCTGGCTTGTTTTGAGTTTCAAATTGATTCTGTAGTAGTGTTATAGTTTAGGTTCTACTGTCTCTGTGGTTGGGATCATCCATACGCATTGTTCCAGACAAGCGCAACAAGGAATTAAATTTCACTAACAAACACTAGTTATTCAGCGAAACTATTCCTTGATTTTATTAGATGCTGTACATAGAATAAAAAGCCTTTACATAACACAGATTATATTAGCTAATGTAGTAAACATTTGGTGTCTTCTGACAAGAAAAGAGAAACTGTTTAACAACTATTACTTCTTTTAAATCTTCCATAATTTTATATGTAATTGATAATATTTGTTCTTAAACACAATTCTTAGATGTATAAATGTAGTGTTTGATGCTATTTTTAATTATTTATCTTATTTTAAACAAGAGAGTTGCACTTTATTTTGAGTTGCCCAAAGTAATGAAAGTAAAACTTGAACATCACACCATAATCAATCACTAATTGTCAAATAAATTTCATCAGTATTGCTACTGATAAAACCTGGAGTTTATGTATCTGTTTTCAAACCACTTATTTTGAAATAATAATGTTTTTTTATTACATAGTGTTTTAGTACACATTACTGACTGGTTGTTGTATTTTTGTGTGGTTAATGTGTCATGATGGCAGGAATAGTTTAACTCTTGCGTAATAAAGACATGTTAATATTAAATATAACAAGAAATCTGTTACTTTGTGCCATAAGATTAACTGCAGTGACAAACTCTTCACTCTTCACTCTGTTTGTTGAACAGAGCTGCTATGCATTAGCCAAGCTTTTATCCAGTTTCTCCATTATTTCTCTTCCCCCGGCTGAACTCAAACCATTCTTAATATTAAATATTAACGGGAGAGAGTGAAAGAGAGACAGAGAGATGTGTTGTGCTCTGTGTATTAGGAAGTAGCTTTGACAGGGCAAGCTCTGTGATGGGAATATTTGCACACGCTCAATCTTTCTCTTGTACTTTTGAGAAAATGTCCTTTAGTGATTTTTTCGCAACACAAATAAAATACACACTCTCGCCCACTTCTTCAGCTTGGCTATGGTGTTCCAAAGAGAACTGTGTAAGATCAACAGATTTATCTTTGTTAGCATATTTACTTGCGCATCCCTAAAAGCAACAGACAACTTTAGAACTTTTCTTAAAAATGCTTAAAAGGGTTAACCGTCGACCAAACAAAGATGAATTGTATAATTAGTAGAAAGTTTACTGGTCTGCAATAACAGTAATAGTTCCAACATAGTACCCATTCCTGAGCCATGAAATAACTATAGAGTTCAGCAGGAACTCAAGGTTTCAGATCAGATCAGCTGATAATCTCAACTTTAGAATTGAATTTGTATGATACTTTACATCTCTATATCAGATCAGATATCAGCATATAGTGAAAATTCTTGTATGTGATATTGGCAGAGAAACAAAATGTTGATATTAGATCTGTATGGAATATCGCAGATACTCAAGATTTTGATTTATCTTCAGGTATTTAACATTTTAATATGAGAATGTTATTGATAGATTCACAAGATTTCAGTATCAGATCAGTATTGATGAATATTCAAGGTTTTGGGATCGGATATCTGTAGGTATTTAATATCTCTGCATTAGATTGGATTCAGCAGATGCAGAAGATTTGGGTATCCGATTAGTATTGGTACACAAGATTTGTTTTGGTATTTTATTATTGATATTGGATATCGACAGGTACTGAACATTTCAGTATCGGATTTCCGTTGATTTCAACAGATATCCTCAAGATTTTGAAATATGATCATCAATTCTAAATTAGTTACGGAAGACTCTGTATAGTTTATCATTCTTGAGGAGCTGGTAACCATTTAAGAGCTAAGAAACAGTTTTCCCTACGAGAAAACAGCTTTAACGCTTTTTTCATGGAGGATTTCCATGGAGGCTCAAGCAAAATGCAAATGCTCTCCTTGGCAACTGAAGCTTCTTCTGTGACAGACCAAGGTTTATTTAATCTCATTTGAACAGTGTTTGAGTTAATCGTCACCTCGTCAGCTCCTCTTTGATCTTGATGGGTTCCTGAGGGTAGAACTTCACCCTGAAGCACATGGTATATGGTTGCTGACCTGGAAACAGCACAACATCCAGCATCAGAGCAGAAGAGGCACTGAGAACAAGAGCCAGATTAAGCAGAGAACTGTAACCAAGGGCAAGAGCGCAGCTAAAATGATTAAACTAATCCACAAGATGAGGGAAAGAATGAAATCAAGTTCACTGAGATAAACATCACTTCTAAGAGTCTAAGACGTTTAGAGCTCTGAGGGAAATATAGGGTGACTTCAGGAAACCTTAGTGCTATCCGTTTACATTTTGTGGAGTGGTTATAAGAGGAAGGCAAGGCAAGTTTATTTGTATAGCACATTTCGTACACAGGGGGCAATTCAAAGTGCTTTTCATCGGAAACTAAGAATAAAAAGAAAGTACATTTAATAAAATCAAGCATAAAAAATTTGTATAAAATCATAGTGATTAAAAACAGAAAATTTAAAACATCAATTAAAACATAGATTAGGATGGTGAAGTGCAGAGATAAAATAGTTGTTGGACGTTGGTGCTCAGTCGACAAAAGCGTAACTAAACAGGAGAGTCTTTATCCTGGATTTAAACGTGACTAAAGTGTTGGCACCATTGATCTCCTCTGGAGCTGGTTCCTCTGAGGGCCGCAGGAGAACGAAAGTAGGATTCACTCTGAGTGGAATTAACCCGGGGGAGATCTCATTTATCTGATCTGAGGATCTCAGCTCTCTGTTTGGTGTGTATTCTCTGATCTTCTCTGTTAGTTGTTTAGGTGCTATGTTATGTTTGGACTTATATACGAGCAGCAGAACTTTAAAATCTATTCTGAAGGAGATCGCAGCCAGTGTAGAGACTGAAGAACTGGAGAAATGGGTTCTGACTTTCTTGTTTCGGTTAGAATCGGCGTTCTGAACGAGCAGGAGCTGTTTAAAGGTGTTTTTGGGAAGAGTGCTGAGAAGAGCATTACAGGAGTCCAGCTGCTGAGATGAACACAGGAAGCAGATTCTCTAAATCTTGTCTGGAAACAAAGCATTGAATTCTTGCAATGTTTCTAAGATGGTAAGAAGCTGATTTGTGTATCATCAGCATAACTATGGTATGATATCTGGTTCTTTCTCATAATTTGGCCCAGTGGAACCATGTACAGGTTAAATAGTAAAGGAGCAAGGATTGAGCCTTGAGGGACTCCACAAGACACTGTAATCCACTTCGACATGTAATCACCAGTGGTTTTGTTGAACATCTTGACTCAGGATGTTTACATAGAAGCCTCTTCCTTCTAAAGAAGTCTTTCTTTTCTTTTCTTTTTTTTTTTTTTAAAGGAGTCTTTTTAAGGAAAATGTTTTTAACTTGACATATTCACTACATATAAGTATGTTATCAGGGGAATTTTTTTTTTATTTAAAGAAAGCAAGTTAGAGCTCATAAGTGTCACGGTGGTGCAGTGGGTAGCACGGTCGTCTCACAGCAAGAAGGTCACTGGTTCTAGGCTCGGCTGGGGCAGGTGGCATTTCTGTGTTTGGATGTTCTCCCCGTGATTGCGTGGGTTTTCTCCGGGTGCTCCGGTTTCCTCCACAAGAATAAAGACATGCGGAATAAGTGAATTGAGTAAGAACGATTGTCCATAGTGTTTGAGTGAGAATGAGTGTGTGTGGATGTTACACACATGCCAGAGAGTTGGCGGTTCATTCCGCTGTGGAGACCCCGAAAGGGAAGAAAGCCGACATGAAGATGAATGAGATGAATTAGAACTCAAATATCAAAGTTGGACATAATAGTGTGGAAAGCTAGAAAACGTATACTTTTCACAGGCAACATCGAGAGCCCATCGATATCAGTAAACCTCAGTAGAACCTCAAAATAAAAAATATCTAAATATCAAAATAACACTTACATTTCATCTGTTTCACAACTGGCTTGCTGGGGTCCAACCAATGCTGGAAAACACAAGCAGCCAATTAAACCTAGCACTCAATCAAATCAAATGAGTTTATAGAGTTATAAACCGTGTCGCTAGCGTTAACCCTTTCGTGGCGTGAGAGGCGTTAGCTTTGAAGACACGAGCGGCTGTGAATAATTGATTGTGGATATTTTCTGCTTGATTGAAGAAACATCATCGTACATGTGGCTGGGTAAAACTGCTCATTGTCATGGTAACAGTACTCATAGTTTAAAGCCTTATGACTTTTATAGATGAGATGTGTTCAGTGATTAAGCACAAAATCACAAAAGGTATTCAATACCACAACAACACTCATACAATCAACACACTCGTCAACACGATTAAAACCCTGACAATGGTAACAATATGATAACGCAAAGAGGCGATGATTAAAGTGTTTGAAGCTTTGCATAGCAGACATGTTCATATATTAAACTTTCATACGGTTCTGTTTAGATTTCCGATCTTTTCAAATGGTGTTTGTCCTTCAAACAACAGTATTCAATTACAGTTTAATTATTGGAAAATCGTAGTAATATTAATTTTGGAACATATGTAAATGAGGAACATGACCGGTGTAAATCCTCAAATATGGATCATATTCTAGAATATAATATATTTTTAGAACATTATCTACAGCTATATACAGGTATGTGCTTAAAAAAAACAAATATCTAGGGAAGGTGCCAATAATTTGGTTCAAAACGTGAAACTTGAGCATTATATTAGTTCACTTTACACAAAGTGAAATCTTTACGTATTCTGATATGATCCTTTCTCTCATACTTTCAATGTTCATTAGATACTGAAATAACAATAATAACATGAGTGTAAAGATTGACTGCTGTTACTTCTTTGGCTGCTGAGAAATCTGCAGGTCAGAGCGTTAGAAGAGAAAAAGGAAAAAGCTGATGGTGAAAGATAATTACCCTCTGTTTGTCTGGATCCACGTATCTGATGCCGAAGTAATCTTTCTCCAGGAGACTGTAGTGGTTGCACACGTGGTCCAGGATGAGCTGCCCCCTAGTGTCTCTCTAGGAAGCAAACAGAGAGGAACTCATGAAGACACATCGGTTAAAAAGATTCAAACTATGCAATAATAACAATACAAATCAAAGTTTAAAGACATTATGCTTATTTACTACAGCTTTCATACAAAAGCAGCAAACGTTCAAATGCAGGGCCTGAAACAATCCTCAGACTCTATCATTTACAATAAACGCGAGACGTCACATCAAATCTGCCCTTCCACAAACGGAGAGAAAACAGCCGTGTATTTTTATAGAGAAGTACTGAAAAGAAGGCAAAAAAATAAGAAGAACAATAAAATTGGACACCAATAGCATTGTTACACTGCAAAAAATGCACTCTTGGAACAAGAAAAAAAAACTCAAATAAAGTTAAACTCTTCCTATTTCAAGCAAAACAATCTGCCAATGGGGTAAGCAAATTTGACTTGGCAAGAATTCTTAAAATTAGAAACAATTCTAGCTAATAACTAATGCTTTTTGATCTTAAAAATAGACAAAGCTGTAAAAATGCATTGAAGCTAGAATATTCCAGTTTGTGTCTAGTCTCTAGTGGTCTTACAACTAGGATGTTTTCTCTTTTATTTAAGACTAAATTAGAAAATGTAGTATTAAAATAAGTATACATGACCTTAAATTAAAAAAGTTTGTGCTTAATTTTAGTTCCTAAAGTAGAATATGAAATATTATATTATATATTATTTAGGCCTATTGATGAATTTTTAGATAGGACAGTACAGATAGGAGAGAGAAAGAACACTCGGTAGAGATCAGGGCAGAAGACTATCAGTGCTGACAAGTTCATTTGTTTCTGATAAGCTATATAAAACTAAAAGAGAAAACACTCTAGTTTTAAGACAGATTGTCTAGTTTAAGTTTAAGAGACTAGTTGAGACTAGTTAAGTTTAGAGACTAGATACTAGTTGGAATATTATAGTTTAAATGCGTTTTCACAGCTTGGAAAGACTTGTTTTGAGAGTTTTTATCTATTTTTAAGATCCAACAGTGTTTGTTACCAGCTAAAACTTTTTGCTAATTTTCTCTTGATCTAGGAAGAGTTTTTGTTTCAAGAGTGCTTTTTAAAGTACAGATCTCTTCCATCAAAGTTAGATCACAACTGGATGGATATTAAGGTTTGGGGTATTGATGATTCATTTACGGTGTAGATTCTTTTTCTTCTTTTCTTTTCACAAACATTTGAGTCTTATTTCAAGAATTCAAATGTTCTTACACCATTCTCAGATATTTTACTTGATCTAAGAAGACTAGAACTAGATTTACAATTTTTTTTTGTTCCAAGAGGCGTATTTTTACCAGTATTTAATATTGATTTCTTAAAATTAGATATCAATAACATTCTTGAAATAACAATATGTTGAGTTCTTGTTTTAAGATCAGCAGCAAAATCTGCATTTCGTTTCACAAAGTTTCCTAATTCAGGAAAATTCTGGTCAAGAAAAGACCAGAAAAAGCATTTTTTCTCCTCAAGAAAATGTAAGTGATATTTTCTCAAAATAAGCTAAGTAATCTATACTTCAAAGGTTTAAATTAGAAAATTCTTCCTAAAATAAGAAAATCAAGATTTTCAATCTAATTTTAAGCATTTTCAGCTTGGCTTAGATTCCATTTTTTGCAGTGTGCCTTTGACAGAAACTGACTGCATCTTGTGATTTATTTTGCTCTTTTCCTCTTTATTAGTCAAATCATGTTGCTTTTATTCTTTCTCGTGCAATATTAAAGTAAGCAAGGTAAAGCAGCTATTACTTGTGTTCACCACAGTGGTGACAATGCTTCAAACAGCAGGAGCCTGAGACTAGAACAGTTACAGTTAGTCACGGATAGAAGAACATGCTGCTTACTCGTTTCTATTTTATATTTAAAATATATCTATCACAGTTTTAGTGTTTGAGTAAAAGTGCATCAGTTTTACAGTTAATACAAGTTAAAAAAGAAAGTAAAGCTCTACTCTGAAATCACATCCATAGAATAGAATAGAATGCTTTTATTGTCACTATACACATATACAATTTGCATTATAAGCATGTACAATGAGATTAAGAGCATCTCGCTAGTCAGTGCAACATTTAGTAAAGACGTTTAGTAAAGACACTTAAATTGACAATTAAAAGTCTTTAGCCTTTCCTCAGAAGAACCAGACACAATCTCATTTGGGATTTGTGACAAAATCCCATTGAATGAGCTTGAAAGAAAACCATGTTAACAATGAGTTTAGAGTTTGCAAACTGGTTTCAGTTTGTGACTTGAACTCTTTAGACAGCAGATTGTGTTTGTTTGGAAAAAAAAAATTTGCATTTCTCACAAATTCCAATACTTAACTTTCACTCTGATTACGAGAGAATGCAGCTCTTTAAGAAGGCCAGTTAGTCGAGATCTGTTATATACAATCCCTGGTGGAAGTGTTGGGGGGGCGTTGGGACGGTTTACATTTAAGGGGCCAGTATAAAGATGCCTCACTTTAGTATAAGTCTATCAGAAATTCTCCCTCCAATACCTTAGTTCACAGATTCTGATCAGCTTGTGAGACGCTAGCTCTAACAGCCTCCTCCTCCTCCAGACTGCCGTCAACCATCCTTCAGAGCTTACACGAGAGAGAGCGGCGGTTAAAAGAAGCGTGAACGCGATTAAAAAGCTCAGTAATTAATCTCCATGCTGCGTTAATTATGACTCTGCCTCTCCAGTGATTGAGCGTCTAATGTTGGCTAATCCAGCAGTCACATCTTCATATCATGCGCTGATCCATGACACAAAACATGAGCCAAGCAGCTCTGGAGGTCACTTCCTTCAAAATCCACCCACAGAAGAAACGTTGGTATTCTGGTGCGCACTCTCCTTATCTCAGCAGCTGACCGAGTGTGAAAGACGAGCGGCACGTCGATTTCCATTAACCCCTGGTTTTCGTTTTTTGTTCGTCCTTGGACTGAAAGCAGCAGTTGACAGCGGGAGTGCGGGTCAATGTGGAAAGCTTGAGGGTGCAAGTACACATAGGTGAGGTGTCTTCAGTATGTTTTCGGAGAAGCCAATTCTAGCTGAATTTAACAAGATAAAGTGAAAATGAACAGTTGGCCAGATCTGGAGTGAGCCAGCACAGTAGTGAACAAACACACCGTGAGCACTCACCCGGAGCAGTGGGAGCCATGGCTGCGGGGCCCGGGGAGCAGTCGGGGAACTGGAGCTCGCTCGAGGGCTTCACAGCTGTGGTTGCTGAAGATGGAGAGCAATTGTTTCATCACTCACTCCAACCTTCAACTCTGTGGATCTGGGAATCGAACCTGCGACCTTCAGATCACAAGTCGATCTCCTCATCCACCTGACCACAGATGCTGTTGATTTTTATAAATTTGCTTTTCAGGTTTTCCACATGCTTTTTCAAAGGTGATGAAGGATACATGCTTTGATGGAGAAAATGTTCTGCAATCTCGAGTTTCATGATAGCCACAAATAATTTTAAAAAGACACCTGTGTTAACGAATCAGAGACACAGAATGCACTTTCAGCATATTTAGTACTTAATAGACAGCTCTTCTTCTTCCTTTTACGCAATTATCATTATTATGGGTCTACGTTATGAGGTACGTTTCAGTTCTACATTCACGTCAGATCTTTTACTTATTTTATTTTAATTCTTTTTTTTTTGTGGGGTGGATACAAACATACTAAAACAGCTGTTCAATAATCAGGATTTTGAAAGTTACAAACTGATTCACATGAATTAATGGATGGATGAGTGGATGGATGGATGAATTAATTAATTAATGGATGGATGAATGGAATGATGGATGGATGGATGGATGAAGGAATTAATGGAAGGAGGATGGATGAATGAATTAATGGACGAATGAATGGATGGATGGATGAGTGGATGGTTGAAAAGATACATGGATGGATGGATGAATGGATGGATGAATGAATGAAAGAATGGATGGATGGATGAATGGATGGATGAATGGATGGAGGATGGATGAATGAATGAATTAATGGATGGATGAATGGATGGATGGAGGAGTGGATGGTTGAAAAGATACATGGATGGATGGATGAATGGATGGATGAATGAATGAAAGAATGGATGAATGGATGAATGGATGGATGAATGGATGGAGGATGGATGAATGAATTAATTAATGGATGGATGAATGGATGGATGGAGGAGTGGATGGGTTGAAAAGATACATGGATGGATGGATGAATGAATGGATGGATGAATGGATGGATGAATGGATGAATTAATGGATGGATGAATGAATGAATTAATGGATGGATGAATGGATGGATGGATGAATCAATGGATGGATGAATGAGTGGATGGATGGATGGATGGATGTTTTTTGGTTTGACTTTAACACTCGATCTCACGCTTCTGGCCAAGCGCTAATTTTTATGATAGGTGCCTTTAAAATCCAGTGCATGTTTGGGGAAAATATGATGTTTATTTAGAGCTTTCAGGCTGTAAAATTAAAATGTGATCAATGAAGGAAATTGTGTGTGTTCCTTTTAGTAAAAATGACAGCTAGCTCCTGTGGTGTATATAAATAACTGCGTGAAACGGCAGAAAAAATCCTTGCACATTCGACACTGCAGGGGATTTTATTACAGGGACTTTGACCCGAACGACCTGCACAATATTTATGTCTATCGCTGGAACCTTCTGGAAACCATAGAAGGATCTCTCAGAGCACAGGACAGGGAGGATTACGCTGAGCGAAGCTCGATGTGAAACTGAGCGTTGCAGAAAGACGAAACCTTTGTCCGAGTCCTTTTATAGACTCAAATCTGAGCGGCTGTCATTGTCAAGCGACCCCTGATTAAAACAAAGCTTTAAACAAGTAAACTAACAAAATAGAATACCTTTAAGACACACAAGCTTATATGACAGCTACAATGTTAGATTTCTTTAAAAGCCGTTCTAGTGTAATAACTTATGTAGATAAACTCTGAGGGAGAGCAGAGAAGAGTGTGTTTCAGCGTGTGAGTAACGGGTCACACATCCCCGATGGCCAAACCGTCTCTTGAAATTCCCATCATGCACCTCTCTACACGCGCTCAGAGTGCTGTCTGCAAAAGCTGACGCACCAACAAACCAGATCAGAGGCTTGCTGAGTGAACTGCTGGATTTGAACTTCGAACCAGCAACTCGTATAGTGGGAATCCATGAGGTTTGGTTCAACATGTTAATGATTTAGGGCACAGCATCGGGAATCCAGACCAGGGCCACGTGTGGGCCGTATCTGACCTGAGTCTCAACCACTTTAAGTTAACAATGAATTGAAGGTCTGGCTCCAGTGTTCTGTGACAGAAACCATTTCCCCTCGGCCAGATTTGGAACATGTTTGGCTCACATAATCATTTTAATGGTTAGCGTTAAATCATTAAATATGTTATCTGATGACATCACACGTCACATGACCATGACGAAAATAAGGAAGTAAACTGGAGACCCCTTCAGACCTGATTTGTTTTCTTGGTAAAACTTTTTTCTTGTTAAGACCTCCATAATCCCATTATGATGACATATTTAAACGCCCTTTAGTAGGACGTGTTTTGTTGCTTTCTCTGGATATCAGGTCTTCTGGAAAATATCTGAGAAAAAAAAACTGTTGTTGAACAGTAAATGTGGAAGAAAATCCTGAAATACAAAATTTTTTGTGTAGAGAGGAGTACAGTCTCTTTTTCAGATAAAAAAAAAAGTATTTTTTGCATTAAAAAAAATTTAACTTCAGGGGAAAAAAACAAGCAGTAACGAGTGAAATTGTCTACAATATAAAACTAGTGAATGTCCATTGTAATAAACAGATGGTCCAAAGAGGTTAATAAATTTTTCTGAATCTTTTCTACACAAATGCTGGAGGTGTGAGGAATGTTCTTCTGAGCCTCTCTCTTCTGTACAGAAGGCTCCGGAGGGAACGAGCGCCGCTTTGGAGGACAGAGAAATCAAGTGCTCTGGGCACGCTCATTCTTTAACCCGAGGAGACGCGAGGCAGCATGACGCACCATTCAGCTCCGCAGCACAGCGGTGACGTCATTCATTCACCCCTCTCTGTCTCTCTCTCTCTCTCTCTCTCTCTCATACACACACTGCTTCTCTTTCCCTCTCTCTCCTCTCTGTCTCTCTCTCTCATACACACACTGCTTCTCTTTCCCTCTCTCTCCTCTCTCTCTCTCTCTCTCTCTCTCTCTCTCTCTCTCATACACACACTGCTTCTCTTTCCCTCTCTCTCCTCTCTGTCTCTCTCTCTCTCTCATACACACACTGCTTCTCTTTCCCTCTCTCTCCTCTCTGTCTCTCTCTCTCTCTCTCTCTCTCTCTCTCATACACACACTGCTTCTCTTTCTCTCTCTCTCCTCTCTGTCTCTCTCTCTCTCTCATACACACACTGCTTCTCTCTATCGCTCTCTCATCTCTCTCTCTGTCTCTCTCTCTCTCCCTCAACCTCTGGTACTCTCTCTCTCACACTCTCTCTACCCCAACCTCTGGTACTCACCCTCTCTCTCTCCATTTCTCTCACTATCTCCTCTCTCTTTCTTGCACACTCACACTCCCTCTCTTCCCTTCTCTCTATTACACACACTGCCTCTCGCTCTCCCTCTCTCTATCCCTCACTCTCCCTCTCCTCTCTATCTATCCCTCGCTCTCTCACTCTCGCTCTCTCTCTCTCTATTCCTCGCTCTCTCTCGATCTCCCTCGCTCTCTCTCCATCTTTCTCTCTCTCTATTCCTCGCTCTCCCTCTCTATTCCTTGCTCTCTCTCTCTCTCTCTCTCTCTCTCTCCCATCATTCTTGACCAAACGAGAAAAACACATCAAAGGACACAGCGTAGGAGGAGGATAAGAATAGCTTGTGCTCTATTTATAGTTTCCAACATAACAGCAGCTTATCGATGAGAAAGGAACGAGAGGAGGACGTACTTCTGCTGCTCTACATGCAAAGAAACACTGAAATATAATCATTCAATCGATCATAATGAGCAAATGTCCTAAAGGAGAGGACATGGAGGGCCTTCTTCAGTTTGAACAAAGATAATCATCAGTTGTTAAATTACGTTTGTGCAGCCACAAAGAACGGACACGAGCAGCGTTCTGAACCAGAAACTCCTTCCTCTCTGCAGCAGCAGGTGCGAACGCAGCGCTGGGTTCAGCTCTGCAGGAAAATGACAGCTAAAGCTACACTCTAAAAAAAATCCAACTAATTAAACTAATGTCGACTTCATTTTTCTAAAGGTGTAGTTATGTCAATTACTTTTTTTTAGTTGCATCAATAAATATTTTCTAACGGAAAATTCTCAGTGGCTGCTGTTAACTGGATTAAAAAAAGAATGTCAATGTTATGTATTTTTGTGCAACTTTCGCCCTCTCAATTGTACTCTAAGACATGTTCAAAAATGTGTAAAACAGAGTAAAAGAGTGTTTAACATAAATGTATGCTGCTTGGATACAAACATCTGCAAACACCCTCGTTTCCCTGACTAATACTAACAGTTTTTATTTTTGTTTTCTACTGAGAAAACACTAAAGATAATGTAAATCAAGATTTGTTCAGTCTTTTTTATAAAATTTTTAGCAGTGCCTGATTCTGTTTGCATTCAATCGCCTTGGTTTTGCTAAAGCAAGGTTTATTTCATTCACTTCCTCGGAGAAGCTCTTTGCAAGAGAAAAAAAAGGCACACTTTCTTTATCAACCATCTTTGGTTACGTCAAAACAAATACAACATTTTAACCATTTTTACTCAATCTTATTCAAGTCATTTTAAAGAATTTTTCTGCTTTTTTGCTGAAAGGCAAGAGGATTTATAGTTTAGATAAAATTGGACTATAATTCAGATTTTTTTGTGTGTTATTTATTCTTGGGGTACGTTTTTGTCTTTTTTACATTCTTTTTCTCATTGCATCATCAGACTAGATTCAGAAGAGCTGAAGGGACAGCAGAGGCAGCATCATTAATAGAAAAAAGAAGTAGCAGATGCTGAAGAGCATGATACGCCTCAATAATTCAAGAGCGGTCTGTCCTTCAGACACAGAGACGGCCCGCGACCGGCCCGTGTGCGGCACACAGCTGCCCACATCAGGAGTTTAATGCTCCTGGTCCTTCTCGTCGTGTTCTTCAGTCCTGACACCCCTGCTCTACATATAATCCAGTGTAATTCTCTATTATTCTTTTGTTGTAGTCTTTCCTTTGTCTGTTATTGCTTGCACCAGTCATGTGAGCATTGTTAAAGTGCACGACTGTTTGATTTTCTAAAATAGTTTGGAGCACAAGGTTCGTTCGTTCTCCTTTCCCTCCGTAGTTCATTGCCTGAAACTGTGTTTTAAATCATAGTTTGGTTATCTTTCTCTTTATCAGACTGGGTTTGGTGATCATTTCATCAACTGTTTGATGATTGTTACTCAACTCTCTCAATCGCCTACGAGACTTTGTGAAGTTTGAAAACACCAAATCTGGAAGAGAACGCCTCATGCTGGATGTGTATCTGCAGAAGAGCGGAGCATTACCGAAGCATCCATCTGGAAAAGTTTAAGTCTCAAAAGCACTCCTAACTATACAAACACTTCCATGCGTGGGGCAATAGTGCAAAAAACATGACTCTCAGACGAGCTGTTGTTGAATGAAAGATCTTATCCAACAACCTGCGGATCTGATTCCCTCCAGAAAGAACGCGTCACATCTCTAGCCTCAGAATGTGAAGCTAAAATACAATAACTACCAGTGTGCAACACAAATAGTCCTTTTTAACATTATTATAAAACGTCTCATTTTTATACCTGAAGCACGTTAAGAAGATGTGATGAACACTTTGTGGAAAAAAAGGAAAAATATCCTTTTTAACATTATTTTAAAACGTTAAGGAGGACGTTAAGGAGCAGAAAAATAAAAGTTCCACAACACAAGGTTTTTCTAAGCAAACTCCATCAAAGGCACATTTTCCCTTAACTAATTAGTTGCTGTTCTCACCGGACGGATTGGTATTGACATCCAGCACAGCAATGGCATTTAAAAGATGCGTACTCTGCATCAGCACTCTTTCGGCCAATCTGAATCGAGGAGAGCGGAGCTAAACGCTGACCTACAAAATGCAGGACATGGTGGACATCTCCTCGGCGTTTAGCTCCTGGTGCCGCTGATGAAAACACGCGCAGAAAGCTTAGCGCACGTAACGGTGCAGCGCTGTCTGAGAGCATGCTCATAAAATATGCAGAGGAAAGCCATCAGCGAACAAGACGCCATTAGAGCCACGCAGCTGCCTGAAATATTCATCAGAGCGAGGCTTCTTTTAGCTGTAAAGTTTAGCGGCGAGTTTTACAGCACAAGACTAAAGTTTTTTTGTTCCAGCGCGGAGCGGGAAATGGATCTAGGAGAGGATGGATTCCATTGTGAAGGAGAAAGATGAAATACTTTTCAAAATACAAAAATCATTGTATAATTAGATAAACAAATAAATTTGTACCTGTGAAAAAAGACACATTGATAAAAGTAGAAAATGGGAAATAAATTCATAAAGATTTGTTCAAAAGGATTCATGCTTTTATATATATATATATATATATATATATATATATATATATATATATATATATATATATATATATATATATATATATATATATATATATATATATATATATATATATATACATATATACATATATATATATATATATATTTTAGTTCAAATTTTTTATCTGTCTATTTTTTACTTTTATAATTTTTTCTTTTTTTCGCTTTTTTAATTGTTTATTTTTACATTTATTTTTGAATTTATTTTAACATTAATTTGTTTGTTTGTTTTCTATGTATGTGTTTTATTTTACAATTACCTAGTTTATGATTAAACTATTAGTTTATATATATCTTTATTTGAATTATTGAAATAAATGACTCAGATAACTGCAAAAAAATTAAAACAGTCCAAAAAAAAAAAAGAGTAAAAAACATCAACGTTTATTTTCCAAAGTGAGGAAAAATCTTCCAAAATAAATAGATTTTAGAAGGAGAACTTTGAATGATTTTATTGAGTCTCTCGAGCTAGATCAGGTGATCAATCGTGTGAGAAGTGCTTCAGAGAAACGCCTTCTTAAAGTTGATTGAGGGTTAAGCTCTCTCGCCAATAATGGCTTGCTTTCCTCGAGCGGAGTCATAAAGCCTGCTTTCTGCCGAAGAAAGAGAGTAACGAGGTCTCCATTAGAGCAAATGGATCCCCATCATCACCGGTTTATCCGTTATCAGAAGCACTCTCGGCTGAAACGAGACAAATAACCAACATCACATCAACACTGCCTCAGGATCTTCTGAGCACGACCACTGCGCCATAAACACAGCGCTAAAATCCAACATAAGAACAGAAATAAAACTCCAATTCAAATATCCCTGAGACTCTCAGACGTCATCGACGTTCATTATTTTGCCAATTTTTCACCAAAACCTATTTCTAGTTTTTTGTTAGCCTCGTAGAGGTCACCTGATCAAACAGCGGTAAGCGCATCTTGTAAACCGAAGTGGAGTTAATCTCCGTTCATTTGGGACGTGACAGAAAGGTTTTAAAACCATTTGTCCTGTATCCAAGCAGCCCAAAATGTCTGGCTGTTGTTTATGTTTGCACTAATAGATAATACAGTAAATGTTTATTTAAAAAAGTAAATCATTTATGCATAAACAATGTATACATATACATCAGGGGCGCCACGGTCGTCTCACAGCGAGAAGGTCTCTGGTTCGAGTCTCGGCTGGGTCGGTTGGTATCTCTGTGTGGAGTTCTCATGTTCTCCTCGTGATCGCGTGGGTTTACTCCGGGTGCTCCGGTTTCCCCCACAAGAACAAAGACATGCGGAATAAGAGAATTGGGTAAAAACGATTGTTCATAGTATTTGAGTGAGAATGAGTGTGTGTGAATGTTTCCCAGCGATGGGTTGCAGCTGGAAGGGCATCCGCCGCATAAAACATATGCCAGAAGAGTTGGTGGTTCATTCCGCTGTGGATGGATGGACATTTACATCAAAAATTTTGTATACATCCTTTCATAGATCTTTGATAGAGCATAGCTTGACAAACGGATAATTTCTGCCATTCTTCTGTTGCTAAAATAATTTTTTAAAGGGAAAAACAAGTTTTGTTGTTAATATAATAAAGGACAGATTAATAAACACGTGTTGATTTCACTCTGTTGTTTGTCTACGTGTAGAGTAGAGTTTTTGAGGGACTGATTAGTCTCGGCTCACAGAACCCAGCTTGCCTCTTGAGAACCGCACGCGCTAAAGATCCTGTCCGAGATGTTTCAGGGCCTCCGTACACCTTTGAACCCACCAGAACAAACCGGCTCCGAGCAAAAGAGCTCTGTGGACTTCTGATTCACAATGGTCTTGTTTTGGTTTTTGGTTCTGACCTTGAACACTGTTTCTAAAAAGTTGCACCCAGCACCTTTGATAAGAGTACATAAAACCTGCTTGAACTTTCACAAAATATTAGAGTTTTTTAACAATATCATTAATGTTACTTCTTCAACAATATGAATAATTTTAACATTTGGTTTTAAAAAATAATGCATTTTCCAGCATTAAGATAAAGCATTTGCTCTTAATCAGGAAGGCGCTTCACGGCTGAATCTTGGAAATCTCAGGGAAAGTGGGCATGGTCTGATATCAATAATGAGATGCAAGGACGCCGCTCGCATTAAAAGAGGGGTTACAGCTCATAAACTGCCTGCACTCGTTCACTGCTCCAACGAGAGCCAGTACACAAACTGCTTGAGCCCACAACTGCATGACGCGGGAATGAAAACACTACTTTCGTATCCCCCTGCATATAAAATCCACATCATCAATAATTTCTGGAAACAATGAATGAACTTCACTCGACTGGAGAACGATCGGAGTCTGGCGGCAGGTACAGGTAGTCTCTCATCTGGCGCCGTTTAACACATTCTCAAATCCGCTGTGTGATTGGACAGCTCTCAGTTTTACTCTCGCACACAAACTGTTGGAATAAATGATATGTGTGTCAGTACGCCTTCCATTGAATTACTGAGGAGTAAAGATAGCTCAGACGATGTTCTGTAACCTCTAAAAAATATGAGTTTGAGTGGACTTGGATATTTGTGTGGTGTTGGTCTTACAAAAGTATTCCTCCTGCTTCTGAAACTTCCATTGTGTCGAAACTTTCATTGTGTTGCTGACTTGACCACAGACGAAAACAGGAAGGAGGAAATCTGTGTTCAACCTGAACACCGTGTGTACGAACGGACCGCAGACGTTCTGCATAAAAGAGGAATCAACCCATAGACTCATTTACGCTTGGCTCTTGGCTCTACAAATAAAGTTTTATAACCTTTACCTTTGTTTTGTACGACTTTTTAAAAATAAATCTAACTTTTCTCTTGCTGTGTGGACATTGGATTTCCTGGCGTGGACATTGATCTTCAATTCTACAAAAGTGTTGGTGAGATGCTTTTTAAATATTTTACATGGTTAAAATATTTTTCTATCCAAATCAAAGGAAACTACGAGGTGAAACATAATCGCGGGGATTTGGTGTGAAGGAACTTATTGCTTGGGGAAAGGAAATTCACTACACAACCGAAACACATTTCACCAGTTTCTAAACGATGACGGTGAACTGTTACTCAGTTCTCGAAGTAAAAAGTCGGCACCTTTTCCTGTACTCAAGGACATGTCCCCTAAAGAACCATCCCTCACATTCAGAAGTCCACATTAAACTCAGCTCTGCGACGAGGAGAATGAACCGAGCGCTGACTCACTGAGCACAAAACAGAAGCCTATCTGATGTTGATTTATACAGTGCACTAAACTCTAGCTGCGTGTGGAAATATACATCTAAAATAACGCTATTCGTATCACGTTCAGTGGCCTCTGTTTCCAGGCATGTGTTGTGTATTTTGGAGAGACTTTTCTCGTTCCTCCAGAAGGGAACACTGAGATCAGGAGACGTTTGCTGGCTGCATCGAAGCAGCACGCTGCCAAATAAGACTCGATGCTGCTGCATTAAAATGATGTGCTGCTCTGGCCAGATTACAGAATGTCTCATAACTGAGACGAAAACCATGAAGCTTGATGAGAACTTGAACAAGTCGATGTTATTGCAAACGCAAGTATATTGGGGTGCGATCACGATACTAGCACCACCGGTGGCTGATGGGTGAACTGCAGAAGACGTTTAAGCCCCCAAAAAGTCTGTTTTTGTTGTTTACAACGCTGATGCAACCAGTTAAAGTTACTGGATAGGTGAAATCACTGAACAATGACTGACTTGTGTTGTTTTTGAGTATGTATATAGTGCTCTGTTTATATATATATATATTGTTGTATATATTTTTGAAGGTTATTAAAGACAATTTAACTAATTTGACACTGTTGGTGGAACGAGTCACGCTCGAAGCGCCTTGGGAGCGTTTGCTTTAGCCGTTCCGAAAGTTGCTTAATTTGTAAGTATAGTGGAACTAAGAAAAAGTATATTTATTTGCATTTGTTCACCAAAATGATTTTTCAGGATGTTTCAGACAGAATGAGAAACTTTCAGAACGCCAAATTTAGGAGAAAACCCTTGTTCATTGAACATCTGTTCATGACTGTTATTTTTTATTTCACCTTTACAAGCATTTTAACTTTTTACCAGTTATCTAGAAATAGTCCAAGACAATGTTTGTTTGAGCAAAGGAAAACTTTAAAAGCTGTAAGTAACTTGTGTAAAGATGTATTTTATTGGATTTAAATAAACATAGAACACAAATCTCTATTGTGTCATTTTCGTGACATGTTTTACTAGTTTTTGCTGACAGATTTTCATCTTGTGTCCTTTCAATAACTTTATTTTTTATTACATCTATCTTTTGTTGTTTTCACCAGTCATGTGGCCATAATTACATGACTGGTAGCTGTTGGTGTATTTTTGTTTGTAGCACATGGCTCCATGTTCTTTCTGCTGCTCTTGTTTCTTAGCGAATCAGTTTTTGAAATGGAACACCTGTGGTACAAATATAATTCAGCTCTGTTTCTATCAATAGACACACTCAGCGAGACATATGAAATCACTTTGAAATTTCCCTCCAGTTTCACCTTTAATCTGAAAAACTATTCGACAGCCTCTAGAGCGTAACTCCAAAGAGATGGAGAGATGGTTTGAACGAAAAGTAGAAGAAGAGTCCATCCAACCGATCCACTTTGATGAAAGAAGCTCCAGGAATATGGCAAAAAAAATTCATCTGAAGATCTGCAGAACTTATCCGGAGAGTGTCTGTGCTCTGTACATGAGAGGAATGTGAGCTAACATGTCAAACGCAGTCAGTTTATAATTCGAGCTTCCCTAAAGAAAACCAAAGCTTGATGCTCAAGCCATTCCAAACTCCTTCCTGCGAGGGAACATCCAAACATTCAGCCATTGCTCCACATTATAGACTCTACAAAATCACTTTGAGAAGGATCCTGAGCGCAGCATCATCATGTTTGGCTTTCTGAGCTCCAGAAACAGAAGCACGCCGCCATAAACATAAGATTGGAGCATCGTAACGTTGTGAAAATGATGAATGAAACCTTCTTTCTGTGCGAGAGCTTGTTGTGGTACAAAGAGAGTCAAGGGCGTAACTGTGACGGGGAACAACCCGAGCAAACATGACGCCCGCGTCACCACCATCATCACCACCACCACCATCACCACCACCACCACCATCACCATCATCATCATCATCACCACCACCACCACCACAGCGTCCTCCAAACCAAACAGCGCGAATATAAAACACAAGCGTTCCATCACAGACTGCCCGTTTATCATCTTTAATTCTGCTGAGATCACAGAAGAATAGAACAGCGTGGCTCGTGCTCACCTGGATGCTGCACGTGACCTCCGAGTCGTCGAGAAGCCGAACCGTGCAGCGGAGCTCCGAGGCGAGCGGGAGCGACGCGAGGCTCGGACTCCGAAAGCGAAGCATTTTCATGGCTCTCCGGTCCCCATCACAGAGCGGAGTGGAAGCTGAAAGCGCCTTTGCTTTTGAAGAGGACGCTGCGTCGGTTACGCGCCAGCAGAGAGAGAGCGCGCGCGCGCGCGTGAGCGGGCTGGCGGGAGGGGGAGGAATGAAGGGATGGAGGGATGGAGGGAGTAATATATAACAGAGAACAAATGATGCTTCTCTCCTCCTCGATCAGTTCAGCAGCGAGATCAGCTGTCGCTTCAGCCGCACGCACCTGTCGTAAAATAACGTCACGCTTTACGTGTTCCCATAGCAACAAAGGTTGTTAAACAGATTTAACGGTTTAAGTCATTTTACAAAGAAGACAAAATTACTCGATGAGAATGACAAGTTAAGCTTTGGCTAAAAAGAAAAGAAAAAAGCGAATGGTTCAGATTAAAAAAAGAAAAGAGGTTGCTATAGCAACGGCTCAAAACCACCCCAATACCGAATCTGCCCTCTCACTCAATCAGCTATATTTTAATTTAATCAGGATTTATACTTGTAGAAAAAAATCCACTTTTTGCAGAACTATGTGAATAATATAGCATAACTCAAAAAGCTGTTTCCTGTCTCGTACCAAATATAATAGTTGCACTAAAAAGTTTAAAACTCATTTAATTCATTCGAAAAAAAGACATCTGCAAAATTGTGTGTGGAAGTTTTTTCCTCAATCAAAATGCAAGGAAACATTTGATTTTTTTTTTGGTCAAATACAAATACAATTCCTAAACTTCCCACCAAATAATCACACAATTTCTGCTAAAGTAACACAGATTACCTCAACAATTTTTAGTTTGATCTATTTTGCACAAATACATACACCTAAGTGTTATTTCAGAAGCTTCGACTAACTTTGTTAGTCTTGAACTAAATGCAAAGAGGGAAACGTATTGCAAAGTTGGACATGGCAGTTGTGGTCCGGTGGATGAGATCGACTTGTGATCTGAAGGTCTCAGGTTCGATCCTCAGATCCACCGAGTTGAAGGTTGGAGTGAGTGATGAAACACTTGCTCTCCATCTTCAACAACCACAGCTGTGGAGCCCTCGAGCGAGCTCCAGTTCCCCGACTGCTCCCCGGGCCCCGCAGCCATGGCTCCCACTGCTCCGGGTGAGTGCTCACGGTGTGTGTGTTCACTGTTGTGTGTGTGTGTGTGTGTGTACACTGGGATGGGTTACATGCAGAGCACACACTCTGAATATGGATCACCCCATTGCTGACCAACTAGTAAAAAGGTTTTCTATTGACATATCATCAATCAAACAGTTAAAAACGTTCCATTTTATATTAAATAGCATTCATATAATAAAAGCTTTGCAGTAGAATTGAACATGAGTAAAAAAAGCAAACCATTTACTTGAAAGTTTAATACAAGTATAGTTCCACTAAAACAAACATTCCGTTTTTCTGTTAAGGATCTTTTGGTTATGTTTACATATTAACTGCACCAAGACATTAATCTTTTTTCCATGAACTCTTCCTGCTCAAGCATCTGCTGCTCATTAATGTGGATTCATCGAGTGAATTCGATAGTGTGAGGAGCACAAATCCACGTGAAGAGCTCCAGGAGTGAACACAGACTCAGTGAACGTCGATCAGTAGCTTTTATTGAAAAGACCTGAAGAGCGTCGTGGATCAGTGAACAGATCAGAAACAGATGTCTGGAGGAGTGTGGAGATGAACTGTGTGTTAAGGAACCGAACAGATAAGTAGAGGAGAGACCTGGAACACTGGGCTCTCAACATCTCAGCATGCTTCTTCACGCTTCTCCTTCTGATGCCTTCTTACACTTCCGGTTCCCCTGGACAAAAAACACACAACTTGGAATAATCTGTTCATTTTCACAAGTTTTCCATACAGCACATCCCCAAGCTTAACTCCTGGACCTAGCTGGGATGTTTTGGAAGCTGTATATGATTTGAAGTGTGATGATGTCCTCTACTGAGGTTAAAACGTAGAGCTCATGGAGCAATTCATGTCTGACATCCACCACAACCAGGAAAAGGCCACTCTTAACAGCATTGATGCAAATGCGTGCATAGATTTTTGATATCTCAAATGGATCGCCCGTGGCAAGGTGGTGAAGAAATCTGAAACAGGAAGTGGCTCTTTTATTTTTCCAAGACATCTGAGGGTTTTGTTGTTCATAGGGTTATAATGCTACTGGTGTTACTATTGTGAATCTCTGGTATAGTGCCACCGACTGGCCACAGGAAGTGTGTCAAGAAGTATTTATTTGCCTAAAAATGTGCTAAGCATGTAATTCAGACCTGCTTAAATAGATCAGAATTTGTGTTGCCATGTCAACTAACAGCTCAGAGCTCTAAATCGCTACTTTCCTCTAAATACTTACATTGATCTATGTTTATAATTATCTATTTATTTGAACACATCTTTTATACATTAAAAGCTATATCAATGAAAAGATTTAAAAATAAAAAGTTACGATTGTCTAACCTGTTTTTATAATGGAAAGTACAGAGTGACTCTACAACTGACGCCTTTTTAGTATTAAAAAAATTGTCCCTTTATTATGAAACCTGTTTTTGTCATTCCAAAAACATTAATGAAAGACCTGAAATGAACGCCTATAAATATGTCTAAAGGTCTCCAAACAACGAATGGACACATGCTCACATTGAAAGCCCTCGGTTTTGACTCGAGGCACGTTTAAGAGCAAAACTTCAGAAAGAAACCTCATCTAGCTGTGGGGTGGCCTTCAGAAATGCATTAGCCATCTTCACATCTTTCACAGAACAGAGCTCCCTCAGTGCTTGAAAATAAAAATAGGGAAAAAGTACAAAATGAAGACAAAACCTTTGAATTATTTAAGACAACAAAAAGCTTCTTTAATTCTTTAATTTGAAAATGCTGGCAAAGTGGTGTTTTTTGGAAACACAACTGATTCTTATCCATGTGGGCGCGTTAACTGCTCAAATTCTAGTTAAGGCAGAGTTTGAAAGAGTTATATGAGCTTTTTAATCCTTGAGTGGTGTTCATATTATTGTTACTCAGGCGGTGTTTGAGTAACCCTTGTGTGGTGTTCATATTATTGTTACTCAGGCGGTGTTTGAGTAACCCTTGTGTGGTGTTCATATTATTGTTACTCAGGCGGTGTTTGAGTAACCCTTGTGTGGTGTTCATATTATTGTTACTCAGGCGGTGTTTGAGTAACCCTTGTGTGGTGTTCATATTATTGTTACTCAGGCGGTGTTTGAGTAACCCTTGTGTGGTGTTCATATTATTGTTACTCAGGCGGTGTTTGAGTAATCCTTGTGTGGTGTTCATATTATTGTTACTCAGGCGGTGTTTGAGTAACCCTTGTGTGGTGTTCATATTATTGTTACTCAGGCGGTGTTTGAGTAACCCTTGTGTGGTGTTCACATTATTGTTACTCAGGCGGTGTTTGAGTAACCCTTGTGTGGTGTTCATATTATTGTTACTCAGGCGGTGTTTGAGTAACCCTTGTGTGGTGTTCATATTATTGTTACTCAGGCGGTGTTTGAGTAACCCTTGTGTGGTGTTCATATTATTGTTACTCAGGCGGTGTTTGAGTAACCCTTGTGTGGTGTTCATATTATTGTTACTCAGGCGGTGTTTGAGTAACCCTTGTGTGGTGTTCATATTATTGTTACTCAGGCGGTGTTTGAGTAACCCTTGTGTGGTGTTCATATTATTGTTACTCAGGCGGTGTTTGAGTAACCCTTGTGTGGTGTTCATATTATTGTTACTCAGGCGGTGTTTGAGTAACCCTTGTGTGGTGTTCATATTATTGTTACTCAGGCGGTGTTTGAGTAACCCTTGTGTGGTGTTCATATTATTGTTACTCAGGCGGTGTTTGAGTAACCCTTGTGTGGTGTTCATATTATTGTTACTCAGGCGGTGTTTGAGTAACCCTTGTGTGGTGTTCATATTATTGTTACTCAGGCAGTGTTTGAGTAACCCTTGTGTGGTGTTCATATTATTGTTACTCAGGCAGTGTTTGAGTAACCCTTGTGTGGTGTTCATATTATTGTTACTCAGGCGGTGTTTGAGTAACCCTTGTGTGGTGTTCATATTATTGTTACTCAGGCGGTGTTTGAGTAACCCTTGTGTGGTGTTCATATTATTGTTACTCAGGCGGTGTTTGAGTAACCCTTGTGTGGTGTTCATATTATTGTTACTCAGGCGGTGTTTGAGTAACCCTTGTGTGGTGTTCATATTATTGTTACTCAGGCGGTGTTTGAGTAACCCTTGTGTGGTGTTCATATTATTGTTACTCAGGCGGTGTTTGAGTAACCCTTGTGTGGTGTTCATATTATTGTTACTCAGGCAGTGTTTGAGTAACCCTTGTGTGGTGTTCATATTATTGTTACTCAGGCAGTGTTTGAGTAACCCTTGTGTGGTGTTCATATTATTGTTACTCAGGCGGTGTTTGAGTAACCCTTGTGTGGTGTTCATATTATTGTTACTCAGGCGGTGTTTGAGTAACCCTTGTGTGGTGTTCATATTATTGTTACTCAGGCGGTGTTTGAGTAACCCTTGTGTGGTGTTCATATTATTGTTACTCAGGCGGTGTTTGAGTAACCCTTGTGTGGTGTTCATATTATTGTTACTCAGGCGGTGTTTGAGTAACCCTTGTGTGGTGTTCATATTATTGTTACTCAGGCGGTGTTTGAGTAACCCTTGTGTGGTGTTCATATTATTGTTACTCAGGCTGTGTTTGCGGGTCTCGTGGACCCATTGGCTTTTGCAGATTTTAATTCACTCAATCAAATCCTTTTATGTTAAAAATTTAAACAATATTTCCTTTAGCCAAGAAACAAGTGATATAAACAGCAAATATACTTTATTTATTGTTCTTTAACCTGATTTCTTCACGTTTAGAAGTTGAACCATGTGTGGTGTTCTCATTATTGTTACTTTGGCAGGGTTGGTGGCTCTGCTGGACACATTGCATTTTGGTGCTTTTAATTCACACAATCACACAATTTTATTCTAAAATGTAAAATGTTATGTTTATGTGAGATTTATGTTTGTGTGGGAAGAGAGAATTAAGGTAAAGAATCTACCATTTTCACACTTTAACACGCCCCGGGTCCAGTAGACCCGAACACCTTGTGTGTAATATAAACGTGTAGGGGGCGTACGGGTGGGGGTCATAAAAAATCTGTTCTGATGTTTTTCACAGGAAATTAGTCAAGCCCAGTGAATCTCAGCTTCAAATAATAAATGCTGGTTTAATTTTTCTTCTGATGAAAACTGAAAATGGGTCCCACAGACCCGAACACCATACAAGGGTTAACACATTTTCTCTGAGCTCCAGAGGGTTAATGGAGACGCTGCGAGGGCTTGCGCTCCGGTTCTCTTTGCTAAAACAGATATTCTGATGTTCAGGACTACACAAGCGCACAACGTATTTAGTAATGGGTTTAATCACAGAACAGATGCGTCAAACAACAACTACCGTTTGAGCCTTTTAGAAGTTTAGAGAGTGAAACAGTTGTTGGTAAAGACTGGAGAGAGAACTTTCCTTTATAAAAGACGTTATTCTTATCTTTGTCTGAGCTGTTTGTCTCAGTCATTAAAAAGAAGTCTCAGCTGGGAGCTGAAAGAAGCATCTGATTGGTTGATTTAACCTCAATGGGGAAGAGTCTGCTGCCCTCTACTGGTTAGTCACACACTCTGTAACTTTTCGCTGTTTCGTGTGGACACGGGTTTTTTTTACCTGTGCTCTTGTGGATGGGACTTTTTTTTTTTGCAAATGGGGTAAGAAGAACAATGTTTTAAAAACCAATCGGCTATGTGAGGACAGATTTAGCCTTTAAGAAGCATCGGAAACGTTCTAACATGGGCCGTTTTCACCAGCTGTTTTGTGTAGATGTAAAAACGTAACCGGCGAAGAATCAACAAAAGACTTGATGAGGAAGACTAGTTTTAAACCAAAACTTCAGAATTCACAGAATCCATCCAGAGATGATGATGCCTGCAACTATTGATGAAGTTAGAATAATGCGTTGAAAAGAAACAGTCCAAGATTCATTAAAAGTGACAATATGGTACCATATCAACAGAACCCTGATTAAAGCTCACCTGATGTTTGGGCTGCTCAGACTGCAAGCCTTTGACCTTTGACCTCTCCTGCTCCAGAGCCGTGTGTAACTGAGTCACCTGGAGGAGCAAAGCTGCATCATCACTAGTCCCACTTTCCTTCGTCAGTGCACACTAAACTCTAGCAGCTATGCAATCCCACAGCAAACAAAAACCTTAAGATTGCTTTCACATAAAGAAAGAAAATGAAACAACTGGAAATAGAGAATGCTGCAGTTGAGAACAGAGAAAGCAAACATACAGACCAAGCACTTAACAGTTTTGAATAAATTCTTAAGCTTATTAATCCACCTAATTAGACACCCAACAGCGCCAAACATGCCCAACACTCAGTTTATGTGGTCTATTTTATGTGGCCGATATTTTATTTTCAGGTGATTTTTTAATTGAAATAAATGTTTTATAATTTTATTTTTGTATTTTCATTTTAAGGATATCACATATATTGTAGTATTAATCCGAAGAATGTTATCTGGTAATAAAAGTATTTAAACTGCATTCAAAGGAGAAGTAGGGGAAAAGTCAGCTAAGACATCTGTGAGAACGATGCCTCTGATGGACAGAGGGGGCTCCAGTGAGCAACCCATGAACTTGGCACACTCTGTACATGCAGCTACAACACGGACAGCAGGTGAAAATTAAGCCGATGAACTCTCGAGTTCAGACTGCATCATAAGAGGCATAAAAGATGAAGACACAGAGTTCGGATTCAGACGAGGGGAGATAAAGCACTCATCGCTGCAGCAAAAAAATGATGGATTAGTCTGTTGGTTTTCCCTACCCCATCGAATTTTCCTTCCGCATTCTGCTGCATATATTGATGTATGACGATGAATGAGTACGGTCTTTTGCCATTTTGGTTAAACTGGTATGTTTTGATTTAGCAGACAGAAAAAACGGCGCGATTTCACTCTAGTGTTTAAAAATGCTGTTTATGTGATCAAGCACTCAATAAGAGAGACTTTAGCGTGATATTATAGTGAAAATAGCCCGTGAGATTTATCTACTCTGATTAAACACTCAATTGGACAGACTTTATAAGAATGACGAAAATTACGGAAAATGACACGGGTAAGGTTGTGCGCATTCGCACGATGACGCGGCAGTTAAAAATTACGGGTAGAGGAAACTGACGGAACACCAGAGCCAGAGAAAAAGCTTCTGATGGACGACCAGAACTTTGAGCGGAGAAAAGACTTCTGCTTTGAGAGCCAACAACAAACTTTATTCTACATCGGTTGAGTACAAGGGTTGGGCGATGTCAACCGATTTGGCATCGTACGATGACTAATGAGAAACATCACGATAGACGATGGCACCATCTCTAGGGAGGGGGGTTGTTGTATTAATTCATAAGGAATAAATGATTTGAAGCCGGCCCGAATGTTTTACCAACAACAAAAACATAACATAAATAAATACAAGTGACACAGAAACGAGCAGCTGTTCAACACTCGGTCTGCGGGACTCTGACGTAAACTGAGAGTGAGCCACGTCATTATAACAGCGTTGAGGATTTCGTTTGGTGAAAGAGGAGAACGTTCATCTATCTGGTGATGCTTTGGCTCTGGAGCGAATGAAAGAGGAACGCTACGAGACACGTCTGAAGAGCTTCGGGGAGTTCAGGGCGAGACGTGGAACAGCTGACCTGAAGCGCGTCGTCTTAGAGCAGATCGAAGGCAGCATCAGAGGAAGTGCCGCAAAAACGTTAAGGTGCTTGCTGATATGGCGAGTCCGTCCCCTGGTCCCGCACAAGTGTGAGAAGAGCCGGAGGAATACGGTTCCTGAGGATATTCCTCTCATGTTCAACATCCCTCGTAAGTACATGTGCTTATCTGAACGAGTTCAGCGTAGCGGGTGAAGCTGTTACTCCACTTCAAGCTTATTAAAGGCAGAAAGTGTAAAAACGTTAGTATTTCTGTCAAGAAATTATTTAAACATGTTGGAGGGGTTGAAGGATCGGGATGGACGGTGGCATCATTTATCAACCCATTGCTACTGAGTACTGTTTCACTTTATGATGAATATTATGTTTTGTAAACAATATAAACGCGATTACCTAAAAGAGGTTTAATTGATCGCAATTACTGACCTTCAAGGCTTTTTTTTATATTTACAATGTTTTAAGACTTTGAGAGGCAAAAACTTTATGAGAACAGACAACAAAAGAAATCTCCTGACCAAGCATTAAACAATTAAAACAATTAGAACTTAACGCAGATTCTACTCCCTTAACCTAACCTGAGAATAATAAATAAAAAGGTTGAAAGTGTAAAGAATTGATTGAGCACCATAAAACACAGTTTTAAGGTTGAATTTCACAGTATTTAAATTGCTCCAGTTCTATTAACGGTCATAAAAGGAAAATGTGTTTGTAAGTGGTTTAAGAGTTAAAACATTTATTTAGGGAGCGGTTGAGTTTTTCAGGGGGCAGTGGCCGATTGAAGCATTTGGTTATGGTTAAAATTACCATAACATAAGATGTAGCAGTTAAAATATACTCAAAGTCAATACATCAACCATTCAAAGGGTTAAAAAGACAACAATCTGGTTTTAAACCCTAGTCCAGAAGTTCAGAAGCAAATTTGAGCAAAATGAGGCAAGAACACTGTTCACGCACACAATAAAAGCTGCCTCCATCAATGGATAACTGCCAGATCTGCAGATGAGCATTTTTTAATACTTGCGCCATTGGAATATTTGTTTTTGCTTTTACAGTTTTAAAATAAAGCGGAAAAACAGATCTATATTCAGACACATTTTTAACAAATCATTTCTTAGATGTATAATGACCCTTAAACTTGACTAAACTTGAGTGTTAAGAATAAAAACAAAGAAAATGTTCTAACAAGGTTTAAATGAAATCGAGTGTGCTTTCACTTCTTTGCTCTTGAAAAACTTATATTTTACTCAGATTCATCTGCTTATGCTCGCAGAAGCTTAGAACTCGACTGATTGATTCCTCTGAGCTGAAAGAGCGAACCCCTTGGCTCATAACTTCGGGGAAAGATGACGGAGAGCCTGGATACCTGTAAGGACAGCTCCTCTTTAATGTTCAGCAGCTCCTCCACCTGCCGCAGGATCTCTGCTTTATCCTTCACTGCACAGAGAGAGAGAGAGAAAGAGAGAGAGAAAGAAAGAGAGAGAGAAAGAGAGAGAGAGAGAGAGAGAGAGAAGAGAGAGAAAGAGAGAAAGAGAGAGAGAGAGAGAGAGAGAGAGAGAGAGAGAGAGAGAGAGAGAGAGGGAGAGAGAGAGAGGGGGGGGGTTATGGATCAGAGAGAATCCAGGAGCTCTGGTGTCAGACGTGTTAGCGGTCTTACTCTCTCCTTGCTGAAGCATCTTCAGCAGCTGAGCATTCCTTGCTTTCACTTCCTTATACTTCTCCTGAGGAACACAGGTTACAGTCAGCAAACGAAGCTCTCCTCGAGCTGCTTCACCTTCTAAGCAGCCCTCAACAGGAGTACAGGTGTGATAAGAACACGAACAGTCCCATTCGTAAAAATAAGCAGAAAAATAAGGTGCAGGTGAGTCCCAATCGAACCGCGGTTGATCTTGATGCTATGATGCTTGAGTGAGCGGCGGTCAACGTGAAAGTCTAGCTTAAAATACACTTACTACACAAACCAGGTAAAACAAAAATAATAATAATAATATAATTTTAAAAAACTATAATATAGGAATACTATTATAATTATAAAGAATAATGATCACCGAATAAAAAGTTGATTATTACACAATACTAATTAACTAATTAAAAACAGATTAAAATAAAGATAATTTAAAGGTTAAAGTTAGCTAAAAACCTTAACCTGTCACAAAACATCACTTACAAAAAAAGTAACCTGCATTCTTATAATAGTAGTTAAAACGCTCATTTTTAGATTCTTAAATACATACTCTGCAACGTTATTTTATTTTAGTTAGAAAGCAGACCCAAGTATTTTGCTTGTACAAAAGTTATTTTCCAGAAAAAAACAACAACACTACTCTGCACTTTTCTTTGCATTTTTGTTCTGACATATTTAATTTGCTCAAATTGTATGGTCTACATCAGAGGCCACCCAAACCTCGAGCCATCTTCTGAACAACTGTGCCACTTAAAGACTGAAGTTTCTGAAATATTTGCATTTAATATGACGATGAAGGATGCTTGAATGAGAAGCTTGTGTTCATCTGTAAGAACGATTTTGTTGGTAAATAAAAGGTTAAAACAAACGGAGATCATCAGCAAGAAAATTTCAATAGGTTTTCACAAAGATCAAACTCAGAAAGATGCTCATAACGAGATGATCTTTCAAACACTAAAACAGAGCATCTTCCCGCTGCCTCACCTCCCACTGTGAAATGGTCTTCTTCAGCTTGCTGATCTCCTGATCTTTCTTCTCCAGATCATACTTTAACTGCTCAGTTCTCACATCCTGCAGCGTTCAGGAGGAAACGTTAAAATCAGAAGTGTTGGAATAAATATGTATGTATGTGTCATTACGCCATCTATTGAATTGCTGCGTGGTAAAGATAGCTCAGATGATGTTTTGTACACTCTGACAAATATTGACCTGAATACTTGTGTGGTGTTTCTGACAAATGCATTTCTCCTGCTCCCGTTGTCTATTGTGTTGAAGCTTCTGTGACTGACTTGACCACAGACCATTGTTCATTGTATTGAAACTTAATCAGGAAGGAGGAAATCTGTGGCCAACCTGAACACAGTGTGTATGAACGGACCACAGACATTCTGTATGAAAGAGGAGTCCTATATCTACTAAATCAACTCGCATGTACTCCAGCATTTACGTGTGAAGGAACGCAGTTTCTGAACTTGTTTTTGTCTTGGCTCTACAAATGGCTCTACTTTTCTAAAAAATAAGTTAGGCCTTTTCTCTTGCTGTGTGGACATTGGACTTCTTTGTGTGGACATTGAGCTACAAAAGTGTTGCTGAGATGCTTTTTAAATATTTTACATGGTTAAAATATTTTTCTATCCAAATCTATGGAAACTTCGAGGTGAAACATACTCGCTGGGATTTGGTGTGAAGGAACTTATTGCTTGGGATAAGGAAATTCCCTACAGAAGACAAACACACACCACATGGAATGTGGATCTGGAGACAGACAAATAAGAGACAAATAAACTCATAAATGGATTATCCCCCTCCCAACGCCAAACATAATAAAATTTGAGCACTCGAGTGGGTTTATGAACCCATTTCAGAAGCATTGGTGCCGGTGCAGCTATGTTCGGTAGAAATGGTGTTAGATCCTGACCTGCTCCTGCTCTGAGGAGGTGCTGGCCTCGTGTCCGGCGCTGCTGCTGAACTGCTCGCGGTGCTTGTCCCGCTGCACGATCTTACTCACATCATCCTCCAGCTGGTTGAAGAAGCGCTCGTCTCGCAGCGCTGGATTCACTGGCTGATGAAACACACGGCGATAAAAACCTGACCCTCACTTTAACTCTGAGAACATGCCAGAGACATTTGAACGCTCACAGATTTAACACAAATGTAAATCTACTGGAATCCAATCTGACTATTTACACCATTCAAAAACAGGGTCAAAGTGCAAGATGAGCAGTCGTGAACAGAAGCTGAACGCCACAGTTTTTTTTATTATTTAATATTAACTCAAGCTCGTGATTTTGACCTCCTGGTGCATCTTCGTGTTCCTGCAAACACCTCCGAAGAACTTTTGCTACATTTCTATATGTCTAACAGGATTTAAACATCTTCCTTTAAGTCATTCAAAAAAGTTTATATTCCATTTTGATTCCAAAAAAAAAAAATTTTCAGGAAGTGAATCTTTGGAAAACAATGCTGTGTGTGGTGTTCGGGAACCTCTCCCTCACCTCTCTCTCCAGCTTCTTATCTGAAACGAGAAGAGAGAGCAGATGAGAACTCCTTCACTGCTTCTGTTCCTCTCGGCACACGCTCGTTCTCTCACCCTCCTGCTGGAAGTCCTTCAGAGACACCGTCACTCTCTTCTCCTTGCCCTGCTGACTCTTCTTTCGCTCCTTCTTTCCTGCCGTCTTTGTCTTCTGTGTCTCTGCTTTGTCTGAATCCTTGATGGAAATAAAACGATCAACATAAAGCGTGGAGACCCACAAAATGGTAAAAAAAACCAACTACTAGACTATCAAATAGGAATGCACCGATATGTAATTTCTTGGCTGAAACGAAAAACCGAAAAAGAGAAAACCATGGCTGAAAAAAATGTTTCAACTATTGGTACTATTGCATTTATGGCTACGACTATGTACTAACCTTGGTAAAATCAAGGCATTGCAATTGCATAAATTCATTGTAAAGTTTCAAAGAATAAATCAATTACAACTTATAAAAATATTTGAAATTTCGTACGTTCAATAATAAACGTTCTCCGTGGATCATTTCTCGTGCGCGCTGCTTTATTTCCGCATACAAGTAATGATCTTTATAACACGGTTTAAGTAGTCGCGATGAAGTGCAGAGGATCCGAGTAGATCTCTGAGAAACGTGTGCTGACAGACTCTAAGAGTCAACTTTTCATTGCGTTCACTCCGTGTTCTGTCTCCACCTCTTTGTTTAAGAGATGCTTTAGCGCTTCGATTAAAGGAATAGCGTCCGCTACAGACGCATCAGAGGAGCTGCTCTCTGGAGTTAGCTGCTCAAAGAGGGCAATAAGAGAGAGTGTTCTCTATTAAGAGGTGTTCAGTGAATGTCGTGGGGAGTTCGTGATCTGCGTTATTTGCAGCCAAGACTCGCTTTTGCTCAAAGAGGCTTTGCAACATGTAATAAATGCTGTTCCTTCATGTAATCACGTCTTGCTGGAACCGTTGCTTCTGACAAAACACGCACAGGCTGTGACTGCGTCCTCACTGTTTCGAAGGAAAAACTCTTTCGGTCGAAAACCAAAAATGTACTTTTGGGCCATTTTCGGCCGAATATTCAGTGCATCTCTATTATCAAACAAATAAATTGTTGGTTCCATCATTTTAACCACAAGAAGGCATTTGTACAGGCACAATGTGTACCACTTCTCCTAAAGGATGTGATTTCGCAGCACATACATTTTTTGAGTTTAATTTGTGTACATTTCACCAGCACTCTGTCTGAAGATGAAGTTTAGGACTGTTAAGTGCACTGTATATACAAGCTTTATTCTCTTTAGGCAGTGTAAACATCTTATTTTAGTCTATTCAGAGTGTAAAGCTTTAAATCCAACCTGAAAACCTTTATTTTTAAAAGGCATATAAATCATGAGGGGATGTAGCAACTGTAGGTAATACTGTTTTACGCAACGTATTACAAGTACTGCTTCTTCGCTCATGTTTTATGTTTTGCCATATTAGTTTCCATTTTATACATTTTTTTATGATTGTTACACTGAAAGGCAATATATAAAATATAATGTATTATTATTATTAGATGTGGTAGTTATAGCAACAAGATGCCTGTGCTACATTTTAATATTACATTTTGGTTCAGATAAAACGTGTCTGTGTCTAAAAAGGGCTAAATTGTCTACTAATCCAATGTTTTACAAGGATTTGATCCTTAAATTGCGTGTGTGTGAATTAATGTATCCATTAGCTAGCTATGAAAGATAAAATAGTTTTCTTTCTCTCTTTTGACTTCAATTTATTAGTTTATCGCCCCTTCCTTCCTTCTTTCTTTTCTTTTTTATTCTACTCTTTTTTTTTTTTAAGGTTTATTTTCTATATTAATCTATTTCTCTAAGGCAGTTGTGGTCCGGTGGATAAGGAGGTCGACTTGTGATCTGAAGGTCTCAGGTTCGATCCTCAAATCCACCGAGTTGAAGGTTGGTGTGAGGGATGAAACACTTGCTCTCTTCTTCAGCAACCACAGCTGTGGAGCCCTCGAGCGAGCTCCAGTTCCCCAACTGCTCCCCAGGCCCCGCAGCCATGGCTCCCACTGCTCCGGGTGAGTGCTCACGGTGTGTTTGTTCACTGCTGTGTGTGTGTGTACACTAGGATGGGTTACAACTTCCAGGTATGGCTCCCTCCAGATCTGGCCAAGTGGTCACTTCACTTCACTTTATTTATTTGTTTGCTCCTTTTACATTTTGCTTTGTCTGTTTGTAAAAAGCTCAACTTCTCTTCTCATGTAGCTTCCATTTTTATATCTTCAAGGTAACCAATCAACAGCATTTTCCAGAGTCACAAAAGATGACGTTATAATCGGGGGAATGTGCTCTGGTTGTGCAGCGTACCTTCTTGTGCTGCTCAAACTCCAGTTTGCTGAGCATCAGAGCCTTCTCCAGATCGGCCTCGTAGAGCTCGCTGGTCAGCTGCGACACAAACAGAGAGATGTTTCCATGCGCACCACTGAGCCGAGAACGCGAGCGGCGGGCCAGGGTTACCTGCTCGTCTCTTTGCTTCCACTCCTGCCAGTTCTCCCGGGTTTTGGAGGCGTGAGGCACTCTTGAAGGGTTGACCAGGTTGTTGGCTAAATCCTGCAGGGTGGGAGCTGGAGTCGACTTTTGCGGGATCTTCTTGAACGCCAGATTCCTGAGCTGAAACAGGTTGGGAAAACAAAAATTATGAGCTCTTCCTTCACTTAGAGAGCAGACGCAGGGCTTCGAGGATACTTTCTGAGTGGAAATTTAAAAAAAAGATGATACTTTCCGCAAGTATTGACTGATTTGCCATTCCCAAACTTTATTTTTATTAATGTTAATGGTATTTGAATCACAGTAATTGACAACATTCAGCTTATATGAAAATGTAAACCATTTTTGACCATATATTTATATAACTGATTATATTATATAGAGTTACAGCTCCCTCCATCGCTCAACTTTCTCTGAGCGAGACGAGCCCCGAAAGACGCAAGTGATGTCATCCAATCCAATCCACTTTGTTTCGGAAAATGGAAAAGGTCCCAAAGTCCTGCCAAAAGCAGCATTTTAAACAGTAGATGAAAATTTTAACTCATAAAACAATATTACAACGGAATAAAAATTACTAAACCAGGTAAAACAATAAAACAAACCAAAACTACATTACACACATTAATAAAGCACATAGAGAAGTGCTCAAGGTCAAGCTGAGGTAAAAGCCAAAGAGTAAAAGTGGGTTTTACGATGAGACTTTGATCAGATGTCATTTTAACAAGGGGAGGCCGTGCATTCCACAATCAAGGTTGTGATAAGAAAATGTCCAGTTTAAAGTCTCGTCTTTGGAACCAGCAGCTGTAGCTGACCTCTGACCTCAGAGAATACGCAGGTGTGTATCTGAATGAGTTCAGCGAGGTACTCAGGGACCAGTACGCTTTAAAACCTTAAAAACCAAACAGAGCAATCTTAAAATCAATTCTAAAACATCTCAGCAACCAGCACAAGGATGTTAAAACTGGTGTGATACGCTCTCTCATTTTGATTCCAGTTAAAGATGCGCCGCAGTGTTCTGACCCAACCGTAAACGATGAAGCATTTAGTGATTGATCTCCGTGTAGAGAACATTACAGTAGTCCAGACGTGAAGGGATGAAAGCATGCATCACTCGCTAAAAGTCGACCTGTTTATCGAGACGATTACGTCTAAACATCTCCATACGGGGCTCCGTGTTCCTGCCACCTAGGCTAAAGACAAAAACACTTAACTTGCTAAGCCATTAGGAGTCTTCAGTGAACTGCGAGTCTTGTTGCACCCCGTCTCAGGATGTTTGATACGTCAACACTAGCAATGAGCAGAAACAAACATGGAGCCCAGGGGCCTAAGCTAAGCTGTAGCTACTAGCTGTCTGTCGCACTGCCATGACAGGTTACATTAAAAACTACTTCTTTGATTCTTCAGTTCTAAACAAAACCATTTCAATCCAAGTAAAAAAAAAAAAATTAAAAAAAAACTCTGATTTTAAGTCTCTAGTACGAACTCATCAACAAGGGCTTTTATGGGAGAAAAACATATTTATGCATTACATTGATGCTACATTTTCAGCCCTTTTGACACAGGTATACTTTATTTTTCTACAACTGTAATGCTTAAACACTTCCCCAATGTGACAATGGGTTTATCGTCTCTTCACTGATATAGCGTTTGGCCAGTTGTTATTTATAGAGTAAGCCAGACAGAGGTTCACCTCGTTTGCTTCACTCTGCTGCTGCTCCTTCTTTCTTCTCCTCTTCTCCTTCTTCTTGTCGTTGTTCTGGTTGTTCTTCGCATTAGCCTGCTTCCCTGCGCTGGGCTTCCCTGCTCCACGATTGGGCTTCGGCTTCCCTGTGTCGGAATCCCCGTCTGAATCGGTATCGACCCGAAGGAGCGCAAAGCGGGAAGCGGTGGTGGGCACGGAGATCATTGTGGATGCCATCCTAATTCTGTTGATGAGGTCAGAGAGTTAGAGACGAGCGAGGATGGCTCTCCCATCTTCACTCAATTACTCAAAAAGAAGCCTCTCAGTGAGAAGCTTTCTAGCTTGAGTACAACACAACGTCGATCAAAGGTCACTTTCACGAGATGTCATGATTTGCCTGGTTTTGTTGACGAGTGATAGCGGTTAAGGGAATAATTCATCATCCAACTGCTTTTATTGCAGTATAGAAACACACTAGTAGATTTTCCCATTGAACTAAAGGTCTATGTCAGAGGTCAGAGAATTAACAATACTAAAAGATTAATATTCCCTTACACTATTTAAACATATAGTAATACACACATGGAGCGTGTGGCAAACATGTGACCGTGACACATATACACGCAACACTGCCGCGCAGATGTTCTAAACTACTTTAGGTCTGGAGTTTATTATAGAAGAGCTTCAGCTCCTTCGGGTATCCACCAGATTACTTCTCTGTATTATTAAAAATAATAATAATTTTCTTTGTTGGCGTTGAAGATGTTTTTGTTGCTTTAGTCATCATCACTTGACAAGGACTCAGAAGAAGAAAATGAACATAATATTTTGTGTGTCAGACGAGAGTGTGCACGGTTTGGGACACACTAAAACATCATCAGGTTTTGACCTGAACTCCTTCATTCATTATAAACTATTGAATACTATGTACAGCACACTCTCGATTGCTATTGCTAAAATAAGTCCTATTACACGCAGGGCTCACTTGCTAGGGTCGAAGAGAAAACTCCTTCCACGTGAGTGAAGGCAACTCAAATTCAACCAGAAACCGCGCTGCCAGGTTTTGGACTGGGATATTTGGCATTGAGCGGGTTTTAAAAAATTGGGCTGCTTTTTCAAATAATTAGCTATAATAATTGTACTACATATATTAAGAATATATCAAAAATGGTGGTGATTACATGAAGCAACACTCTACTCATCCATAAAGCTCACGTCGAGGACTTATCCCAAGTGGTCCTGAGACTGGCTCTCACGCGTAACCTTACACATTTGCCCATCTTTGTTTGATTTTAAAATGCCATTTTTAAACATATTATTTTATATACGCTTAAGTAAATCACAAATACATTGCTTAGGCATTTAATTATATTACTGTATATACTGTACTATATATACACAAATCTTTTCCACATATGTAATATTGCTCTTCTGAAAACTATTTAGTTGACCACTTAAACGCATGTAGACATATATATTTTGAGATTTGGGCTTGTTTTTAATGCGGTGGGCTAGAACCTGGTGGCGCAGTGGGTAACACAGGTCGTCGAAGGTCGCTGGTTCGAGCCTCGGCTGGGTTGGTTGGCATTTCTGTGTGGAGTTTGCATGTTCTCCCCATGATTGCATGGGTTTACTCCGGGTGCGCCGGTTTTCCCCACAAGTCCGTATAAGTGAATTGAGTAAAAACGATTCTCCATAAAGTGAGAATGAGTGTGTGTGAATGTTTCCCAGGGATGGGTTGCAGCTGGAAGGGCATCCGCCGCATAAAACATATGCCAGAAGAGTTGGTGCTTCATTCTGCTGTGGAGACCCCGAAAGGGAAGAAAGCTGACAAGAGGGTGGGCGGCTGGAAACTAAGGCTCAGATCTGGCAACCCTAACGGGAAAAACACTCATCCGGGTCCCGCTCGGATACTTTCCATTTATCCTGCGGTTTGGGACACACAAATTCGCATTTAGCACCATCAAAAAGTATGGACAGTGGGACTTTCAGACGCAGAAAATTGGTTTATTAAAAAGCGAGTAGGATGTTAAGAAATTAGGAACAAGGATTAACTTAATTGGTGCCAACAAGTAGATCTGCGAGTAACACGAAGATGTTACCGGGATGACCGTAAACACCGCCACGAATCGCTTAGCGAAGGCTAACGGGAAGAGAAAACCAGACAAACCGTCAACCTTTGAGGCGTTTAGTTAATCTAACGCTAGACAACATAAAACAACGAGTCTGTGTGCACATCGGCGCTTGATGTATAAACCGTTAATGCATTCAATTCGATCCTAAAGCGAATAATCGAAACTTAATTTGATACACAATCCGTCGCTAGCTCGACTTTTTAGCTTGCTAGTCCAGTAAAAGAAACCACCGAGTCCTGTTAAAAAGGTTTATGACATTTCCCACCGTGTTCCTCGAGTATCTGTAAGCGTTTTAAAAAAGAACAGCCGTTAATTTGGTCAAAATCAACTTTTACCTGGATCAGTCTTGTCGGGAGGTTTTTGTCTTTTTCAGTAGCAAACGCTTGCTGCACACGCGCAGATGAGTACGGCGGCCTGAAGGGACACAAACGCTCCTGCCAAGCAGTTTGGTTCGTGAGCGTGAGAGCGGAAAACTTACGGCAGGTGGCGCTAAACGGTTTGCTGTTACGCACTTGTTGCTGCTTCCCACTTACGTTATTTTCATGAGTCACTTAAGGGTACTTAACATATTGTTCAAATCTCCTTGTTTTCTGTTTATTTGTTTTTGTTTTATGGTGAAGAAGAAGAAGAAGTTTTATGGTGATTTGCAGCGATACTTAATCAAATTAGCTCTACCTTATTAGTAAAAAATATGTAATTAACTTAACAAAACACATCACGTAATGGACACAACAAATCAGAATATTTGGATAATTGAATTTTGACCAAAATGTCTGAAATACCTGTAATTTCAAGACGACGATATATTTGCAGATATAAAGGTAAAACTCAGGAAAGCTCAAAATTTAAATGTTAAAAAATATATACATATATATATTGTCCATTGTCTGATTTAAATTATTTTATTAAAGTTGTAAACACAATATAAAAAATGAAAAGGTATGCCATTGTAATGAAAGAAAATATGTTTATAGCAAAAAACGCTAAACAAATGAACAAATGTTCTCTTTAAGAGTAACAATGAATTCTCTAGTAGTAGATGCAGCGCGTGCGGTGTATAGGAACATGTGCCATCTCTTTGTGATGCTTCTTGGTGTAAGGCCACAGATAGAAGTCGATGAGAGCGGAGTTGATGTGGCAGCGCTTGCCTTCGGTCTCCTCCACCAGCGTCCAGAGCTGCTCTCTGATCCTCTCCACGCAGCGGATGGAGCAGCCACGGATCTCCACCTCCCGCCGCTCACCTGAGCTCAGCACCTCACCTGCCGAAGCAACAAGTTCTGCTGAAGCTCAACTTCCTCAGTCATTCCGAAGAGAACGTTTAAAAAGAGTTTGTTTGTTCCTATTTTTACCTCAGATCGGGTGCACTCGGAATTTTGCTCATGGATGAGGTGGTCTAAACGTACCCTTTTTTAATGCATCCATCAAGGGGTCGGAGTAGCGGAGGGCCCCAAGGTAGACGAGGCCCTGAGGGACCCTGTAGTCAGCAAACATGGTGAGGTAGTCGAGGTTTGGGATGTCCGCCTCCCCCCGTGCCTCCATGATGCCCCAGAAATCTGCCACCAGGATCTGAGCCCGCTTGTAAAAGGAGATCCTGCGACCCTGCGGTGGCACACCAGAAAATGATCTGCTTCAGTCTCAGAATATAAAGTAAAGATTTGTAAATAATAAATAGAAAAATTTCTAATTAGGAAACTGACGATTCATTCAGAACACACTCGGGCACTTGCTCTATTCAAATAAACAACTTTTGGACAAGTCTCAAAGGATTTTGTGGTTTTAACAAATTTATTCTGAGTACTACGTGAATAATTTATTTAAATACAGCTCCATTAACTGCAGAACAACTGGAAAAAGCTCTAACTGGTACCTTTGAACAATGTAATAAAGAGTGATCCAATTTATTTAATGTGTTTGAAGGGAGAAACAATGTTTTTTTTATATTTCATTTTATTCAAGTTTTTTTTTTACAATTATTAAAAGGTACATTAGTTTATTTTTATTCTGTTTGAACTTTATTACAAATAAAGAGTTTTTAGAAGAAAGAAATTGTTACATTGAAAAAAACTTTAACAACACAAACAAATACATTTGAATAACTTTTTTTAGATATATATTTTTACCATTTAGTATAAACACATTTACCTTTGTTTATTTTAAGTTTTAAAGTATGTGAATAATTGAGCGATCTTATCAATATATTTATAGAAAAACATATTGTAATGTAGTATATATATATATATATATATATATATATATATATATATATATATATATATATATATATATATATATATATATATATATATATATATATATATGACATTTTAAGACTTGTTTGTGTATTTTATGATTTAAAAATATTGATCAATCAAGATCTTATTTTAATGTATTACAAATGGTAAGGCAGCACAAGTTTTATTATAGTTTAAGAAATGAAAACCTGAAATAAACACTGAACATGTTGCTCAGTGCAGGACCTTCACCTCGAATATGGCTTCATCTCTGTAAGATGGAATGTTCTCCACGATGAAGTTCACCATCTTCTCCGCGTCTCTCTCGCAGCAGCTGATGAACTTGCGGAAGGATCCTCCGTGCTGCAGGAGCACGCGTCCAGCCTCTCTCAGAGCCTGGTGGCGCTCTCTCAGTAAGGGCATGGACGTCTCGCTGTCTGAGCGGAGAACCTTCGCCAGTTCTGCCTCACTCATCTCCGAGAAGAACCCGGGGTCAGTGATGGGCACGCCTGAGGAAGAAGGCGCAACCTCCACATGTCAACCATAAAGAAACATCTCCAGCACTCACTCAGGCGCTCACCTTCATCCATGGCTCTGGTGATAGCAGCACAAAGTGCCATGTACCCTCGGTAGGTGACTCCTCTGCAGCGCACCTCACACTGCTCCTCCTCCCTCTCGGGCCAGAAGCAGAAGTTCATGGTGTCTGTCACAAACACCCAGTTGATGGCCTGCTCAGCGTCTGGCGACGGGGCGAGCGGGTTCTTCTGCTTCCAGCCGCTGGCCGTGAACTCCTCTGAGTCTCGGAGCTCGTAGATCATCCTGGCCACGCGTTGAACGCCATCCTCGTCCACGAACACATCCTGACTGTGCTCTGCCACGAACTCTCCTGACTCTCGAGGGGACATCAGCGGCTCCATCGCTTTCTGTGCTGAAGAAACCATTCCATTTCCCCAAGAGGTGACATTATTGTCTTGGGCCCTTGGGTTTTTGTGTATTCTGCAGCCTGACTCTGATGGTTTTTTCTACTTTAATTCCAAAGCTTTCTCTACCCAAATTGATTGTTCTAGGAGCCCAGGTTAAGTCTAAAAAAAAATAACTTGAAAAAATGTTTTTGCTGAATAAATCAAATTGAAGTGCCTAAGTTTGCTATATTTCAAGGGGTGTTTTTAAGCGTTCTACTCAGAATCTTCTTTGTTCTACATAAAACAAAATGGTTAAACATGTAGAGTAAAAGAAAAAAGAAGCTTAAAACTACAACAGAACTGCACATGGACTAAAAAGTGTCCAGCGCAAATAAGAATTGTTTTTTTGTTCTATTTGTTTAAGAAACGCAACAAACGGTTTTGATCTCAAATCAATACAATGAAGTTGTGCTGGTCGAATACTAAGCAGCTACACATTTTTTCCTCGACTTCTACTGAAAGAGCTATTGAACTGAAAACTACAAGTCCCACAGATCACATCTCTGATTGGCTTATAGCTTCCTATGATAAAACCAGAACCCTATAGTTCTGGACCACAACTAATAAGGAGAAATAATCAACAAAACACAGACTGCCACGTGCTGCGGCAATCTATTTTAACCACTTAAAAATTACAGCGTTCGCCTCAATGTTTTATATACTCAATGTATTTATGAAATAATACTGAAAGTAACGACATGCGCATGAGCGGAAACGATCCCACAAGACTCGGGACCAAAGAGCGCATGAGGGAAAACAGATTTAGCAGAAAACTTTGGGCAAAATACAGCTAACTAAACAGTAGACTGACCTTTCTCCAAAGTAAGGGGGTGTTTCACCCACTGTTCCAGTCAGGACAAAGGAATGATGAATAATTCAAGACAATTGTCAACACCCCAGACTTTCGTCCACCGAATCAACCGCTCAGTGTCACACTCTATCAGGTCCGTGCTGAAACACAAGTATTTTCTATCTCAAACGCTTTTGTGTAAGATTTAGTTAACATTTAAACAGTTTTCAAAAATTAAAGGGGTACTATTAATTTTAGCTGATCATGTTGAATCAGTTTACGCACGCGACCAATCCTATTTGCGAAGTACAAAAATTCACTAAATTCCTTTTCGAATACGAAATTTAATGTTTCGGTTTCCAAGAAAAATTATTTACACATATCACCGTAGCTAGTAAGTGAAGTATTTTAAATATGTTAACCTGAAGCATCAGGTCGTATAAACAGCTTGGCTGTTGCTTTTCATCTTTTTACAGCCATTTTGTAGAATATAAACAGTTAAGGTCCAATAATTTAATATAAAACCACCACTTTTAAACAAAAGATAACTGATTATATTTGTTATTGATCTTTAAATTTTATTTCTACAAATATTGCTTTCATAGTAAAAAAAAATGCCCTTAAAAAATGTTTAATACGCTGGCAAATAATAAATCTTTGAACAGAAGTGTGAAAATCAATTTCTGAAAAGTTTGTTTAAAACACTGTAAAAATAAAAAAACCTTAAAAATGTACAAAAAAAATGTTTCAATACTTAAACATTAATTAAACATCGATTTTAATAAAACTTTCAGAAAGTATGAAATGAAGTTGTCCATCTAATAACTGTGTGCATAAATTTAACAATTTATCTTGTATGGGTAATTTAATTAAAACTGACTAGTGTCCAGTTTACTCAAATTTCTCTGTAGACAAGTTTTTAGATAAGATAAGAAAAAGTGAGTGCTTCAGAATAAGTGAGAAGAAAAAGCGAGAAATAATGAACACATACTGGAAAAAAATGGCAATTCCTTTATTATTTTAGACAAACGACAAACTCTACAAATGTGCCTGGCGGAGGAACTGGAGACCATTTCAATAAAAATAAAAAAAAACTGAATAAAATAAAGAAAAGGAGAGGAGAAGAATCTCCCACACAATCATCTAAAACTTCACTTGTTTTCTTCTCTTCGTAAAAAATGGATGTAGAACCAAGAAGAGGAACTCCAGAGGTAGAGCACACTTCTCAACAGATTGATCCACCCAGCAGGACAAGGAGGGGCTTCCCACAGACGGGGATGGAACCGTTCAGATATTTACACGATCTCAATCCAATCTGGCTTCCATACAGCACAAAGCAAACGCTGCATGAGCAAGCTGGGACAGGCGCAAAACTTTCTCTCCAATTACAAGGAAATCCTGTTCGAGCACAAGATCTTTGAGAACAAAATTAAAGGAGGACTGAAACCAGAAAAGCACACGAGGAGCAGAGGGTTAGAGACGAGTCGAGGGACAGTGTGGATGGATGGACGTCCAGAGGAGGGGTCTGCTTAGCTCTGGCGCCCCAAGAGATGAAGAGCGCTGAGAGAGAGAGAGAGAGAGAGAGAGATTCAGTGCGAGGTTGGCTGATCAGATCAGGTTTTTGCAAATGTTTAAATTAGTTAAAAAAACAACACTTGTGCAACTTCATTCACAAGTTTTTCTACAACTCTAAAAAGAGAAACTTCTGTAGCCTTTCAACTTAAAATAAGTATTTACTTTAACTAAGTATTTAACGGTTTACAATGAAATGTAAATGGAAAGAAAAGTGTGCAAAAATATGTATATATATATATATACACACACACAAAAAACTTAAAATTAATTTTAAAATAAACGTAGAAAAAGAGAGTAAAACAAATGCATGTCAATTTAAACAAAATCAAATTAATACATTTAAGACCTAATACTAATAATGCAATTAAGACATAATAAACAAGACAACTTAGAATTAACAAATGGCAATAACAAAATGGCTAAAATAATTGAAATTAAACTAAATGAATTTGTATAATCTTAATATTGAAAAGCTTTCAATATACGTATAATACAATCATACAAAATATTTTAAATGAACTCAAAACAAGTGGAAAAAACAGCAAGCCGTTATAAATGAGATACATAGAGTCTGGACGTCTTGACTTCATGCTGTAGCTTTGACGGGGTGCCGAGCCGGTCGCGTACCTGTTCTGGAGCAGGTACTGGGCGTTCTGGATCTGGTCTTGCGTTCCTGTGATGGTGATGATGCGGTCTTCAGAGCCCTGCAGTGGCTCGTCGATCTTGATGGCGGCTCCTGACTCGTGCCGGATCTGTTTGATCCTCTGACCGCCCTTCCCGATGATGGACCCCGCCAGCTGCCAGTCAGAGGAGGAGGAGGAAGAGGAAGAAGAGGCGGCGGAGGAAGAGAAGAAGCGCTGTGAACCATTTACTCACAAACCAGACATTATATTCATCCTTCAGAAAGCCACTGATCTTGTGAACTAGGGATGCACCGACACCACTTTTTTGTCAAACGAGTGCATCTCAGCACTCGCCGACACTTAATAAAAACATGATTTAAATTAACAGTTAACAGCTTTAGTTTTATAATAAAAAACAAACAAACAAGTGACTAGTTTGGAATTAACACCATGTATTTACCATGAAACGCATGTTGTATGAAACATAAAACAGAATAAATCATTATAAAAATTAAAAAAAAAACTCTAAAAATGCTAATTCTTTTACATTAAGCCTGGCTGGTGTTCGAGCCGCGGAAATTGTTTCTCGTGTTACGAATCGTTGTGGCGTACAACTCTGGAGGTTAGGTTCATTATCGACACGGGACTAACACTGCGTCTCTAAATCTCAGAGGAGAAACTAAACCCAAAGAGGTTTGCAGCAAGGTGTGGATAATTACGCTTTTTCATTTTCACAGAGTCGTGTATTTTAGTCATGTAGCGGTGTAGCATCATCTCTGGGCTCCGGAACATTTTTGGCGCTTAATTAAATTACTTGGTGTTAACTGCGCTACCGTCTGAGCCTCCACTGAACAATTTCGCCAAGCACAACTTGCAGTCCGCCTTTGTTTTGTTGTCTTCATTCACTTTCAAATAGTTCCACACCCCTGTGATTAACCCCTGACACGCCACTCAAACGGACATTTCTCAGACGATGCTACCGGTCTTAAAAAGTACCAGTACTTTAGAAAATGTGGTATCGAGGCCGTTACCAGTGCATCCCTATTGTTAACCTTCTGAAATATAAAATCTAGTTGATTTCAGTTACCATCTATTGTTACTCAGAGTCTCTTGTGATTTCCCGATTAGGGGGTAAGGTGAGATCTACTCACATCTTTAGGAATAGTGACTTGTGTTGTGATCACCGGACCGTCGTTGTAGCCGCCTCTTCCACCTGAGCAGCAGGAAACACAGGAAACGTGTAAAACACATTGATGTTCCTTTCCAAACGTCAACAAAACAAAAAACACACTGAAGCAGTAGGACACAACACTTACCAGACTGATAGGAGTCGCCCCAAGATGAAGAGTTGTCTGATTCGAGGAGAAAATAAATCATTTCACCCAAACTTAAATTCTGATTAAAATGAGCCGTCTAACGATCACAAGCTCAGCTGAAGCTGAACATGCTCTTTAACGTTTAAAATAACAAAATTAAAAGAAACCACAAAAAGCTTTTAAGTTAATTCTTTAAAGATTATGTCTCCTAAATTGCTCTAAATTTTGAAGTTAAATGGAAAAAAGCATTAAAAAAAATAAAAAACTTACCATATCGATCACCCTGTAAAACAAAAGAGAACAGAACAAGTTAATTAACAATATATCTCCAAAGTTCTTTCCCAGACAATCAGAAACAATTGAACCTGGCACCGGCTCATACATATTTACACCGAAAAATAGAAATAAACTAAAAACAAAGGAAAAGCATGAACACTAACCATTCTGTCTCCATAACGGTCATTGTGACCTCGCCTTTCTCCACTGGACAGAAAGAACAAACATCGGTGAAAAGTGAGCGCATAAGAGAGAAAACATGACTTGTGAGGAGGAGAATGGGGAAGAGCTCACTGTCGCCGCTCGTCCATGTGGCTGCGGTGGGAACTGTAGTACTGGTCATCACTGGAAAAAAAACAACAGTTTGTATCATCTCTCAAACTGAAATAAGCTTAGATTCTAGTCAAGTACTGGAAATATGAGACATGTGGTAGCGCCATTTTGAAGACGAAAACCAGTCTCAGTATCATCTAAATAACAAATCATAAGCTTAAGCAAAAGCTAGCATTGTGGGTAGAGTTGCGACACACTTCCTGCTTCAGATTCTCACTAGTGTGCATCATCCGGTCATTAGCACGTCAAGACCAAGTCCTGATTACAGACTCAGAGATGTGTTCAAAGTTTCACGAGTTTCGGAGAACATTGATTTCTTAAAAGTACCTTTTTTTACTTTCTAGATGTTTGTTCCACAAGTCTTGCACCTAGCCAAAAAAAACTCAAGGATCGTAGCTGAGGACTTAATGGTTATCTCAAATCAAAGCCTCCCACCTTCTCCGGTGATGAGGCGGTGGCATGCTTCGAGGCGGAGGGGGTCGGCTGCCTCCTCTCCCCATCCTCTGAGACTGATGGGGACCCCTGCGTGGACTCATATCATCGTAGTCTCTCCTGCTCTGCATGTGGTGACCCGAGAGCCGTCCTCCTCCCCCTCCGCTCGAGGGCATGCGGTCGAATCCCCCGCCGCCACCACCGCTGTTCCGGCCCCTCGAAGAGAAGCCTCCCATTGGACGACGACCACGGTCTTCATAGGACACAGTGAAGCCGCCGTAGTCGTACGTCTCGTCATAAAAGTTTGGGTCATACTGCTGCGAGCGGCCTTTGATTGGTGCCTTGACAGAGACAGATGTTTGCTTGATAAAGCTGGCAAGGTAAGCTAGACTGAATCATGAAAACTATTCTGTTACTAGTCTGTGTTTCAGTCAGTGAAATAAAATACAAGGAAATGTGATGGTTGCAAAGGTACTCTGTTTGGTTGCCATGACAGCGATTCTGTTTCATAGAACACTACTTTCGTCATGAGTGACAAAACTAACCCCATCTCTTAACTTCCTTCTTTCTTTCCTTCCTTCCTTCCTTCCCTTTTTAAATCCCTGCAGGCAACATGACCATATCATGCCTATCCCAGTGTTAAAATGTTGTTAATATTTCAATTTAAAAGCTCATAGGATCATGAAAAACTTGTTTTAAAGCCAAGTTACAATTCCCAGCTCAAGTCTCTCCTCAGTAAAATCTTTAGCTCTTTTGGGTTAGCGTGGATCTTCTCCAGTCAGGTTCTTCTCCTCGTGGAGTTATAAACTGGACGTTCTATCAAGATGTGTTTAATAGATAAAATACATTTGCAACGTCTACATAAAGGCATCGCCTCTCTTAAAGAGAAAACTACGAGTTAATCTCAAGCGCCCAATTCGACATCTAGTAAATAACATTTGATCTCTTCTGGTTTCTAAAATGGTTTAATTTACTGTGTGCTCTGCATAGATTTCATGCAGTTTGTTTTCGGCTTGTTTCTTAACCAAATCCAAGTGTGTGAATCATAGCTTTGCAAAGGAGTTGTCATAAAAAAAAATCAATATTATTTCTGTAATCCAAACACCATATCTAAACTTCTTTCCTCTGCTGACATACATATCTACTGATATGGTTACTAAGGTAAACCGTCTGGTTGCTATGTAGGGGTTAGGGACTCAATGCTGCCTTTATACGAGTGGTATAATCCAAAATGTAGTTTTCCAAATCTGAGAGACATGTCAATATGGTTGCTATGGTAAACATAGTTACTAGGAAGTCAGTGATGTCATAGTTCCCCATGTGTCTTTTTATCAACAGATTTTAATTTTTTATGCTATTAGTGATTGAGTTTTAACTTTTTTTTAAACGTCACCGACCTCCACGAGGAGTTCCAAGATGGTCTTGATGCACTGCACCACTCGCTCCGCCTTCCCCGCCACCAGCACCACACGGTCTGTGGATTGAGGGCAGCACTCTTGGAAGAGCTTGATGGTGGTCAGAGTGACCTGGAATACAAACCAGTTTCACCAACACTGCAGTTTTGATGGAGCATTTAAAGGTACAAAGTCTCCTCTTACGTCACGTAGCTCCTTAATCTTGGCTCCCTTCAGGCCGATGATGCTCCCGGCCAGACTCTGATGAATAAGGATGCGCAGCTCACAGTCGAAATCCATTCCCTTGTGCTGCTGATACTGCTTCGGCCAACCAAAGAGGACACTCAGATGCCATTTACATACCAGCCAACACCACTATTGTGCTTTTGTTACAGTGAATCGAATGTGACGAATGTCTTTACAGAGTACAGACTGCAACAGTGACAATACAGCCTTGCATCGTTTGACAGTATGTTAATCTATTGTTGAATTTGCATAGAATAAAAATCACTTCAACAGTAAAAGTGTTAAATGTAAGTGCAAGCTGTGAAAACACCATCACACCTGAACGCAATGAGGTCAAATGTATGGTTTTACTATGAAGCACTTAACCGATATAATTCCATGCTACTAGGAGACATTGCATCAAATCTGTATAAAATATATAACATAATTCAAGTTTGGTCATTTTTCTTAAAACCATCTAAGTTGTAGCAGTTATTTAAATTAAAAACAAAATATTTGCATGTAATGGCAATGACTGGGCACTTCAAAACTGCAGCAGAAGAATCAAAGAAAATGCTTTTATGCTTAAGACGCTAGATTTTAGACGCTAGGGTTGTGTGCCAAAACGCAAGTGCAACTTTGCACAAGAGAGATTAGTGTAGACAACATTTCAGGTCTGATCGTGATCGGCTCTCACCTCCTCTAGTGTAGGGATGATCTTCAGCAGAATGTCTGCAACCGTAGGGATTTCGGCGCTGATGCTGAGAATTCTGTCAAAGTGAAGGTTCCAATCCCACGAAGACAGAGGAAAAAGATTAGACACAAAACGCCACTGATGGCAGTAGTACTGTTACAAGCATGATTAAGACCGAGATGGAGCTGACTCTTGAGAGGAGCGAAGAACACAACTACTAGCAGAAGCTCCTTCCTGTCGCTGAAACATCAATATTGAGGAAGAGAGAGAAAGGGGGAGGTTAAAGAGATAGTTTACCAAAGAGTCAAGTTGAATCTTTCTGTACTACTAAAAAAAAAATCATAATTTCTTCTTAAAGTTAAAAAGTAAGACTATATGAAGAACGAGGTTTGAAAACATCAGCAGCTGAATCTGTAGTAATTTTATATTTTGGGAAATAATAGAAAGCAAGTCAGATCATTTAGTTGAGGTGTGAACTAAATCATTGTTATACCAGCTTTTTGCTACGCTTGGCTAAAGGACAGGCGGTGAAAATTTCTAAAGGTCAAGCCAACTGCTCCATCTATGTTCCAAGGTGAGTACTGGTCGCCAACTTCTGATGCGCAAATCAAATAGGAACCTGAAAATAACTCTTTCATAAAACCTCAATGTAAATTTACTTATAAACATGTGACAACGTTTTAATGGAATAAAACATCTAACAGGAGAAAAAGCATTAACATGTTTGTAAAACGTTTTATTTTTTCTCCCAGCTCAACCGGAGTCATCAAACAACAGCGTTAAAGACAGCACTGCAATCCAATGGCTCCTGATTGGTTGGCTCAGGTGCAAATATACATGACATCACTCTGCGCCGCTTTGTTCTTATGATATGCATAGTGCAAGATTGCATCCTCACAATCACAAACAAATCACGCATCATTTCCGATCTTAAAAGGTATGGAGACTAGCCATTATTTATTATTATAAATTTATAATAAAACAAATGCTTTTTTGCTAGTGCTAGGTCTTTAAGCTCGTGTTTAGCTTTAAGTGACTTAGCTTTTTGCTGACAACAGAGCCAGGGAAGTCCGTAAACTCTTTCATTGCAGCTATATTATTCTTAAAAACAGTTCTGAACAGACCGTGAATTCAATTTCCTCCTCCATGTTTGTTGTAAATTGAAGTGATTATTTCCACAGCTACTTCGCACTTGATTTGTTTGTTAGCTTGCTTTCTTGCTTTTAGCCAAAACACTGCTAGCTAATTTAAACACCAAATAGACATTACCCAAATTAGTTTTAACTTATGTTTTCAATTTGTGTCTATCTAATGCATTTCCTCAAAGTATACACTTAATTTTACACAAAATTTTTTTTAACAACATTGTAAAACAGATTAAGTATGTCACAAGAGCAACGATTAGAAATACACTCTTCAACATGCCATATATTGTAATAAAAAATAGTTTTGACCATTCGTCACCAACTTTCCAAACATGTGTGGAAATACAATGTTAGGGAAATTTTGAAAGGACCAGGACATAAAATAATGACGGTAAATGCTACTTCTGCTCTCTAGCTGCTGGAAGACTAACAGGTTTGCTGTTGAAGCTCTCTCTCTCTCTCTTTAGTTTTCCTGTCAATGACTTTCAGAAGAGGAAATGGAGAACACTCGAGCCTTATTTTATTTTTTCGTGACAGCCAAAATGTCCATTTTCCACAAGAAAAACTTGTGCAAGGTTTTGGAAAGCCAGAAATAGCGTCTGTTCTGGCAACAGGAAGTTTATATTTAAAACGTATTGACTCCGTTTAATGAACTTAATGATAATCTTTTGTATTGCAGTGAAAAAGAGTCATCTGATTAGACTAGTGTTACCTTTAATTTAATGTTAAAATCACTTTTAAAGTTAGAATGTAGATGAAAGCATCATATTGTCAATTTAAACGCGTTTTGTAGTCTTGAATGTTCATGGTGCACAGATATTTGTTAACAGCTTATTAATTACATTTGTATGGGCTACGCAAAACTCAGATCGGCGAATCACAAGAGTAAAACTATGTGACAGCAAACGAAGGCAAGACAAGAACTATTATTTGTTGGATGCATTACGTTATACTGACATATTTTCCTAATCTAAAATTCTTCAAACCTCATTCCTCACAACGTCTTCTTCTAGATTCAACTGAAGAGAGAAAGTCGTGTCTGGAAGCGCACATGTTTTTTGGGTGAGCTACCTCTTTAAAACTGACAGGAAGTGGGCGAGAGTGCAGGAAAGAGTGAGAGAGAGGAAATGGCAGTGATGAACGTAGCACGAGTCCAGATCCAGAGACAGAGTGAAGCAGAGAAACAGAGGGAAATCAATTAACAAATTACAACAGCTCCCGTAATAATTAAACGTTTCAGTAAGAGCCCAAAAACTGTGGCGGAAGTACAATCCCAAAAAGCTACTGCACAGCTTCTGGCATGGGGAGAGGGAGACAGGGATTGGAAAGGGCTTGTTTACATGAGAGAAAAAGCATCTGAACACAGTAAAACAGCATCATAGTCATATTTAGGGAGCAGACTGTAAATCAAGGCTGTAAAACAGTTGTGACACTGATATGACTTGGAGGTTTGGAGTATCGGAGTAGTGGCACGTACCGCTCGGGCCCACTGCTGTCTGGGACTGACACAGTGGCATTGAACTGCAGGGGGCGGGGCCAAGCAACCAGAGCAATCAAGCACACAGATGTCAATCAAGAGCGCCGCCCAATAGGAAGGGCGCGATTATGGGCGTGGCCAACCAGGGAGTCAGGAGGTCAGGCGGTGGCGCAGGTTGGCGGTACGTGGCGATCCAGAATATGGGAATTGGCCAAAAATAAAAAGCAAAAAACAAGGAGAAGGGGAGAGGGAGTGGAAGAGGAATACATTTTTTTAATGGTGAACACTTTCAATGCTTGTAATGCTGGAGGAGAGTGGAGAACAGGAGAGTATAATCTAGGTGAATTAATTACAGACACACTCTAATCGTCTCTCTGAACAAGGATGAGGAGCTGGAATTACAAACATCAGCTATGTATGAGCTCCAGCGCGAGGAAGGAGCGAGTACTCACGTCGCTGCGCAAAGATTTGATGTTCTTCCCGCCTTTCCCTATAACGGCTCCTGCATTCTGCGAAGAATAGGCATCGGAAGTAATTCAGAGAACAAAACATGAACATCAGAGAGACAAATTGCTGGATTACTTTGCTCTGAAGCAGCACTCTGAGCTCCACTACTTCATCAGAATTTCGGGATCTCTTATGGGGCTTTTCGTCCTCGCTATCTTCAGCAGAGCGCTTTCCTGAAAGACATAGACATAGACTTGGCACTGGATAGTATTCATATTATTTTTAACAACAGGAAAGGTTCCCTATTATCTAAAGATCATGTATATCGACCAAGTCAGCAAACACTCCTAGTTATGATGAAAAATGACCCGATTTAAGTAATTGTCACTAAAACCTTTTGATGCACTGCCCCTGCATTTTCGCAAAGCATGTAAAATAAAAAGTCTGAGGCTTCTGACAAAATACGGCTGTGAAAACGGTTACAAAAAACAATAACCTTAATGAGAAACAACTTCACATCATAGCTCACCATTGCTGTCTTTGTTGCTGTAGGTCTCCTCCTCATGTGGGTCAATTTCAGAGTCCATTCTCGATCTACAAACAGTGAGCAGGCAACACAATCAGTGCACGAGAGCAAAAACACTATAACCTGATGGATCAGTTGTGTTAAAAAACTCATTACCATTCAAACATCACTAAAAATAACTATATTTTCTATGTAATAAGTAAACAGTTACGAAAGGCAATATTGTTGTTTGGATGATGAGACAACTAATTCACAAAAGCAAACCAAATTTAACAGCTGAAAAATGCCTAAAATGTACAATATAAATAACACAAAGTATTATTAAAACCTCGTTCGATTCTCAAAAATACAACTTCCTCTAGTGCTCGCTCACAATCTAAAAACCTCTCTATAGGCCGCACCGTGCTTGGACGACAACGTTAAGTATACTTAATATAAACCCAAACACTAAAATGTGTCTTAGCGTATCTTCGTGCTGGAAAGTAGAGAATGAAATCAGACGTCGCCATGTTAGCGTATTCGTTCAACTGCCTGGCTAATTAACAATGGAGACCCAGGAAGCTAGCGCGCTAACATTAGCCGAAATAGCTTTGTTGACCCTACTGGGTTCGTTATTTCTCGCGAACGCATTAAGAAACTAATTAAGTATAGCGATATTGTTTGGAGTATACACATCGGATGTGGATATATAACGATGAAAAAGGGCGGAACATATAGTAGATAACGACTGCTAGCATTTGTTTGCTAACATGGATACGGCTAACTGCACATCGAACGAACCGCGAAAACTGCACGATGAATCCACGCGCACAACAAACATATGGTGATGTTTCATCAAGCGATACTGAAACACACATGTTTATGGTAGCTAAACACCTTAGAATTAGTATGAAATTGATTTAATTACGTGAATCGTTTGTATCTACCTGTTCCTGTCGCACTCCCCCTTCGTCGAAACAGTGACGCACAATTTTTTTTCCAACACTGGCTTCGGCGCTAACCAATTAAAGCGCCTCCCTCCAACAACGAAAGCTCGCCGTGTTTGGTGCAAACGGCAGGACGTAGGCGTTTCTCGCCGCGTCGCACATAACCATTGGCCAGTTGACATGTCAATCTTTGAACATCGTCTCACTTCAAATCTTCGGATTAGCGCTGTAACTAGTAGATTGCTCTCACCCGGAAAGCGTTTGTTTAACATTTATTGATTATATAAATGACTGAGTCTACGAAGATTTGCTATTACGTTAGTTGTGTATTGATACGTAGTCCAGTTTACTTTTAAGATTAACTCTTCTCAAGGAGGAGCAAAGTGGAAGTGTGTAACGTTAAACTTCATCGTGCAGCCTGCACATGATATTGTGCTTTAACCTCATATTCTGGTAAGAAATTTAATCTTCTGGCGTTAGTTAAATGTTTATCATCATAAACTCTCAGAAGTTACTGTTTGTCAACAAAAGACCAAATCTAATACGTAACGTCAGATTAAACTGAAAAGAACATTCAAATTTACCACACTTTTTTTTTTACAAACCTATATTTATATACTTAAACCTACAGTCTGTGTTATTTTAAAATTATGTAACAAATCTATTCGAAGTTTGTTTGTGTAGTAAATGTTAACTTTTCCATTGAATTCAAACTGTTTAATAATTTGTATACTCTGGATTTATTCCTGGAATCTGTTCTCAACTGGGCAGACGCTTCTTTTCTGCAATTGGTGATAAAATGGTGATTAACAGGTTTCAGATGAGCTAAAAACTATGGTTACTGTTCCTGTTATTTTTTGGTTTTAAAGTCTGGTCAGAATTTAGAAACGTGTGTGGGTACAAGAATTGCCGATTAGTTTTGACGAACTGCAAAAACGGTGAAAAACATTCTCAGATAATGGGTACATGTAACAGGGCCTTGTTTTTTTCCACATAAAATTAAAGATAATTAACCAAATATACATTCGGAAGGAGTGCTTATTGTTATAGTTCGACCTATTAAGTGATTTCAGGTCTAGAGGGATGATCTGGGTTCAGGTCACCGAGGGTGAATCAAATCACAATCACGACAGCAAAATAACAAATTAAAAACACGACCATTAATAACATACATTGGTGTTTGAAGGAGGTGGAATAACCAGTATCACAGGTATTCTATGAGCTGAGCAAAATTATATGGTGGAGAATGAGATCCAATGTCTAATATAAGTCTTTAAAAAAACAAATATTGTGAAATTATTAGAGGAATGTATGTAGAGAACTGCAAAAATGTTTTGATATTTTTCTTTAAAAATCTTACTGGTTCTACCTTTGAATATGGAATATCTGCATTGTTGTTCCCTTCTTCCCCCTTCAAAGGAACAAGCTGCTGGGTTTGCACCACTGAGAGGATGTCCCCGGGTGAAGTCCAGAGTGTCCAAGCATGGCTGCAATCTCAATGGCACATCCGAGTGCCTCCTGCCTGGCTGGACGCATGTGTAAACTGGATAAAAGAGGAGAGGAATGGGGAGTACCTTCCTCCGTTGCAATTAAATCAGCGAGTCATGGAGCAGTGGCTCCTGACTGACTTGCGAGATCTGGCTCACCCAGTTCTCCCCGAAAACATTTCACAGGTTCAGAAGACTGAACTGAGCAGATGCTGTTGCGTTCAGCTTGATTCACTCATAGACGTCAGCCAGCCTGCCTACACACAGCTCCAGAAATACAAAGGAAAAGATTGCTCCAATGATCAAGTGTCAGATGTTACACAGGCTACTCAGAGGCCATGGGAGGCCAAACCAACTCGCATGCTAATGTTACAGCTTACCGATGGAGTACAAAATGTGGAAGGCATGGAATATCGACCGATCCCAGGCCTGATTGCAGACTTGGCACCTGGATCGAAGATTCTGTTGGTTGGGCCGATTGTTGTGTGTCTTGGGGTGTTACTTTTGAAAGCAGAGAATGTGAAGGTGTTGGGTGGAGAAGTGGAACATCTTGTGGAAATAAACTCTCAAGGAAGAATGCTTTGTAGGATGCTGGGTTTGCCAGAAGAAGTCCGTCCACAAGTTGAAGAACCGGATGACCAGGAGATTTTAGCAAGCATTGATCAACCAGTTGCTGACAGTGGCTACGATAGTGTAACGTCGGAGCCTTCCCTCAGACTTCCTCAAAACCAGTCCCAACAGCACCCACCAAATCTAGGGGTCTCCAGAGAAGCGGACTGGGACATGGATGAGATCCCCGATGATGACTTTAGAGGCATTCCAGATGATTTTAACAGTTCCCCACAAAACCGAAATCAGTCATTGGTGGAAATTCCCGAAGACTTCGATGACATTCCTTTGGAAGAGTTGGATGAAGTGATGTCTCCAATGAACTCTGAAGTCTTTCCAAGTGTACAGGAACACTCTGGAATTAGCAACTCCCATACTAGCTTTTTCAACCAGTCCAATTCTCAAGAACATGTTTCAGCCAAGATGAACTTAACTACTTCCACAAGAAGCACGCACCAAAGCATAGCCTTCAGTGATGTTCCTGGAGCCTCTCGATCAAGTTACACTACAGACATCCCAGCACCTTCCAGTTGCACTCAAGATCCAGGGGCACCCATCTACCTCAGCACTCTACAGTCCAGCAATTGGCCTCCAAAGAGTCCCCAGGTTTTGAAGCTGCAAGCTTTCATCGTCACTCTCGTAGGTAACCTGCGGAGAAGCGGCGGCGCTTGGAAGCTCGGCGCAACCATTTCCGACGGGAGCGGGTACCTGGATGTGGATTTGTCTGACGCCTTGCTCACTGATCTCATTGGCTTTTCGTCAGATCAGGCTGGAGTTTTGAGGAAGGATCCGGTGAGACGTGGGGACGTGGATGCCGGGATCCTGCACTGCCAAAGGGAGCTGGTGGACATGTGCTGCATGATGAGTGTACAAGTGGATTCCAGCAAAAGAGGAGTGGTCCTCAGTGCCAGTCCACTCTCTGACCAAGACTGCACAGCGATGGAGAAGAGAGTAAAAGAGAGAAGAACGTAATTGGTTACTCGAGAATCGAATCGCACATTTTTGTCAATAGACATTTAATCCCCTTTGAACGCAACGAAATGTTTTGAGGAGAAAGATACGAACAATTGGAGAAAACATCACTTTTAGATGTCAAAATGTTATTATTTATGACTGTCTTATTCTTATTGAATAAAATGTTAATGATTATTAAACATCAGTCAGACTTATGGTGTGTGGGTTCTTTTGAAAGCTTCTAAAACATTACATTCAGTGGTTGACTGGAAACAGTGGTTGACTGGAAACATAAAGTAAACGTAAACTTGCAGAAATAACAAACTGTTTACTAGCTATCTCTTTGTTAACAGCTCTGTTCCCAATGAGGATTAATAGGGTTTGAAACTGTACTAGCTGTCCAGAATGAACGATAATGAGACATTTTTATAAAAGCTTTCTTTTTGGATGATTGTGGGTGGAGTCAGGGGGTTGTTGTTTAACTGCACTGAGTTTTATTGTTTTGCTTGTTTAAATCTGTTCTGCAACCAAAACATTCATCCATTTTCTTGTGGGCTTTCTTCCCTTTCGGGGTCTCCACAGCGGAATGAACCACCAACTCTTCTGGCATATGTTTTATGCGGCGGATGCCCTTCCAGCTGCTACCCATCGCTGGGAAACATCCACACACACTCCTTCTCACTCAAACACTATGAACAATCGTTTTTACTCAATTCTCTTATTCCGCATGTCTTTGTTCTTGTGGGGAAACCGGAGCACCCGGAGTAAACCCACACGATCACGAGGAGAACATGAGAACTCCACACAGAGATACCAACTGACCCAGCCGAGGCTTGAACCAGCAACCTTCTTGCTGTTAGACGGTTGTGCTACCCACTGCACCACCGTGACGCCCTCAGCCAAAATATATTAGCGAAACTTTTGTTCCTTGTCTAGTTGAAAATGTTTGTCTTATTTTGGTGTTGTGAAAGAATCAACAGCTAAAACACAACATTAAGGATCACCTCTTCTGAATGCTGCTGAATAAGGTATTCTTTAATAAAGTATTCATACTATAAATAAAGTTGAAGAATAACTGATAGATGGGAGCAGAGGGGGGTACAGCAGTGGCACACTTGTACGTAATTTACAAAATCTTCTCTGAGGATTCTTTTCTTTTATGGATCCAATTATATACAACAAAACCTTAAACTAAAAGGAAAATGGAATTTAATTTTAACTGGATTTCTTTGAAAAGTTCAAATAAAAGAAAATCTAGATTATGTCATCAAATATTGACATTCTAATGATTATCTTCTTTTAAATGCAATGCTGCTAATCTCATACGTTCGTCTTTTATAGGTAAAGTTTGTTAGAAATGTAATTCCAGGAATCTGAATGGCCTCGATGAATCAGGAGAATCCATCGATATCTTCAGTCTGAGAGGCTGCAGATGACTTCAGTTGCTTGTCAGAAAACAAACAATATTCTCTTACTTTTTTCCCCATTAGTTATATACACGTGTCAGAGAAAAAAATGGGAGAAAAAACATGCAGTAATTTATTTTGAGACCCCTGTTTCAAATAAATGTTAAATTAGTTCTAATTTTAACCAGCAGGTGGAAGCAACATCAAGATCTTCTACGTGTACAGGCTTACAGCTTCATGAAGCCTCAGTCCCTCAAAACAGTTCAGATTATTCACAGCGGAGCTGCAGAAACATTTAGAATGTGACACTTTTAAAAAATCTTTTAGAAGTAATTCGCCTTTTATTTCTCAGAAAGTCTAACATCTGGAGTTTGTTACCCCACTGCTGCATTTATCTCTTGAGTGTATCGCTGCTATTTTTACGTTTGTCACTCTTCATTTTATTGTTCAAAGTGCATTTGGCATGTGTTTGTTTTACAATAAAAGAACCACAGAACTTGATTTCTGTGAGCTTATTTGATTCAATGAATTTGATCCATAAATATCAATCGCCATATCGTTATGTTTTTTAATAAATTGTAAAATATTTAGAATGTAAAGAGTTGAAATCAGAAAACATTGACAAGGTATTCAAATGATGTCCCAAATCTGGATAGAATCTTCTGTGCTGTTTAAAATCCATCCATTTTCTTGTCGGCTTTCTTCCCTTTCGGGGTCTCCACAGCGGAATGAACCTCCAACTCTTCTAGAATATGTTTTATGTAGCGGATGCCCTTCCAGCTGCAACCCATCGCTGGGAAACATCCACACACACTCATTCTCACTCAAACACTATGAACAATTGTTTTTACTCAATTCTCTTATTCCGCATGTCTTTGTTCTTGTGGAGGAAACCGGAGCACCCGGAGTAAACCCACGCGATCACGAGGAGAACATGAGAACTCCACACAGAGATACTAAGCCGAGGCTCGAACCAGAGACCTTCTTGCTGTGAGATGACCGTGCTACCCACTGCACCACCATCACGCCCTGAAGTTTCAAATATAAAGCTAAATTCTGGTGATACAAAACCTAGTGAGTTCAAATTAAGAGCTATAGCTGTGGTCACAACACGAGTCCCCTCCCTCAGAGAAAACCAACCCCCCCTTTCTCTCTCTCGCACTAGGAAGCGAATGGACTTGTAATGCCTCTACTGACCACTCGAGGTTGTGGCAGATTTTCATTAACACTTATGTTAAAAAATGGCCAATTCTGCAGCTGAAAAAAAAACATGTTTAAATTCTGGTACCTTTAGGATTCCTATCGCTAGTTTTCACCTTCATGACAACTCTGGGGTGAATTTTTCTATTATTCCTTTCTTTAAGTTGTGTTGTAAGTTAATTTTTTTGCTTAATAAAGTGCTGGGTTTATCGAGTGAGAGCCACAACCAAGCGCTGAGGTTTTGTTCGCATTATTTCTGATGCACCAAATAAGCTCTTTTTGCTTATTCATTTAGCAATGCTTTGCTGAAGAGGAAGTGGCAGATTTACTCAAACTCTGAGCCTCATTTGCTTTCTTCTAAAATCTAAAATCCCGCAAGTTACATCCATCTTATAAACAGTCAATGGTAGAAACTAGCAATAGACTCACATTGCTGAATCACTAACAAGCCTGGATTTAACTCGACTAGCTCGATACATTAGCACTTAGTACACTTGAACACAAAACTCTACAATCACCTCTTCTCCTCTACAGTCAGGAATCTCGGACTGATATTGAATGAACAGCTGTCCTTCAAAGACCACATCACCAATTTCCTACTCGAGCGTGTAGATTCGCTCTACACATCATCTGAAAGATCACGCCCTTCGTAACTGAGCAGCAACTCAACTCCTGGTTCAGGTTCTGGTCCTCTCACGTCTGGACTACTGCAACGCTCTCCCAGCAGGACTTCCAGCAAATGTGCTCAAACCTCTGCAGATGATCCAGAACTCTGCAGCTCGTCTTATCTTCAAGGAACCGAAGCGAGCTCATGTTCTTCTCCTCTTCATCGCTCTTCACTGGCTCCTCATCGCAGCTCGGGATAAGATAAAATCACTGATACTGGCGTACAAAACTATCTTCAGATCAGCCCCCGTTTACCTCCAGAAGCTTCTACTCTCCTACATGCCCTCCAGAAGCCTGCGCTCAGAGAAGGAACAGCGACTCGTGGTTCCATCCCACAAGGGCAGAAGAACTCTCAGCAGAACCTTCTCTTTCACTGTTCCTGGCTGCTGGAGAAGCTCCTGATCCAGTCAGGAGAGCAGCAACTCTAACAGCTTTCAAAAAGCAACTGAAAACTCTTCTCTTCAGGGAACACCAACTATGAAAAAACCTCCTCTCTCTTTATTTTCTCCCTGCTGTGGTTTATCGATCAACTGATACAACTTCTATAATTAAAAAAAAAACATTTTAATTTTTTTTTTGCGTTTGTAAAATAATGCAAGTATCCTTTGGGAGGGTATGCAAAACTATTGCAAAAACAGTTCCTCCCATCCTTTTGTCTAAAAGTTCGCTCCCTAATCAGGTGCTTCGTTAAAAGGTGGACCATCTGTAGTCACGTGATGGTGCTCATAACGCTTTCTGGAATCATCTCTCAGATTTGATCTGGGGTCTCCGCAGTGAGAGCATGTTCCGCGCTTCGGAGTGATCAATATCGCGTCTAACGCGCCAGTGTCTCCTCCCCTCAGACGCTCGCTCGCTCCGCGCATCATCCCTCGCTTCCCCGCGCGTACCCAGTCTTCATCCGAGCTCCAGGAGCGTCGCATCTCAAACCTTCAGCTTGTTAAAGCTAGTCTCAGGAGCCAGGAATACAGGAGCCAGGAGGACAGGAGCCAGGAGGACAGGAGCCAGGAGTACAAGACAGGCGCGCAGACACCGCTAGGCGTCGCGCGTGAAGGACGATCCGGACGCGCGCGCATTTGTTTGGTTTGGGGACTTAAGTCTGGAGGCTCTGAGCCGCGGATGAGTTTGCGGATGGGGGGCTTCGGTATGGCGCGATGGGGCTTCTGCTGCGCGCTGACGCTGCTCGCGCTCTCGACGCGCGGAGCCGCGTGCCCGGAGGTCTGCACGTGCACGAGCTCGCGGATCTCCTGCGTGGATTCGGAGCGCAGCATCAAGGCTTTCCCCGCGCTGCTCTCCGACGCGGAGATGGAGAACATCACGGACATGTGAGTGACGCGCTCGGGCTTCCGACGTCCAGGAGTCTTTCCTCGTTCGTGTTCAGCTTTGAGCAACTGAGTAGAACTGCTTCTTAAAATTCCAGGTTTTAATTCTAAGGGCAAATATCTGCCACACATCCACTCCGCAAACACGCTTTTATATCACATCATTGAGTCAAACGTCAAAACCTGTTTTATTTACATTTTTACTTATTAAAAGCGTTTGCTTTCTGAGAAAAACGTTATTTGAAAAATATAATTATCTTTGAACAAAACACACGAAAAGTTTAGAAGTTCACAATCCTGCAAAAAAAAAAACAAAAAAAAAACTAAATGTGATTTTGCAGTAATTTAAACGTTTTCCTCTTTTGTTGGTGTACCAAAACATAATGATGTTAATAATTAAAGCATTCTTCTCATTTAAAAGATGTCTCCAAATTTTAAAGGCTTGGAAAGTCACAATGAAACCATTTTCTTTTTTTACTTTATCTTTATATATATATATATATATATATATATATATATATATATATATATATATATATATATATATATTTCCCAGTGATGGGTTGCGGCTGGAAGGGCATCCGCCGCATAAAACATATGCCAGAAGAGTTGGTGGTTCATTCCGCTGTGGAGACCCCGAAAGGGAAGAAAGCCGACATGAAGATGAATGAATGAATGAATATATATATATATATATGTGTGTGTGTGTGTGTGTGTGTGTGTGTGTGTGTGTGTGTGTTTGTGTGTGTTTGTGTGTGTGTATAAAATTTACTCTGTTGTTTCAGAGTCAAACTCGGAATCGGAATAAATTTTAAAAAGTATTTTTATTGTTCCTATGCCTCGCTCAAAGAAGATTTTTTTCATTATTAAATGCATGCTAAACCTAGTTTTGGATCAATTACTAAACATTGTGATCACACTGTTTCTGTTGTTAACTGTCTTGTTAAACTCAACTCAAGCTGATTATGTGTTTGACCTTCAATTTAACTCCATTGATTATTTTTATTAAAGTTTTACCAATACTTGAATGTCAAAATGTAACTTTTTTTGCTAGTTAAATCATTGAGACTTTTGGAGTTAAAATGGAACTGTTTTGGGGCTATTTAATGTTAGACAAGACCAAAACTTCATATCAAAACTACAGGATTGAAAATAACAGAACAAATAAAAGTACAAGGGATGCCGAGTTTAAAAAGCTTTAAACTACTTCAGCCTTTTCCTTTATTATACAATTCAAATATTTTTTGAGTCTGCGCTCTTTAAAATATCTTTGTTTCAGTTGTTTCCTTCAGACAGAGATAAAGCACCCTCTAAATAAGTAATACACTTCTTGTATTGTTTGGTGTAAAAATGAGATTGTAAATAGTTTTTGAAGCTGATTTGGTGTAAACTAAAAAGACACCTATAAACACAATAAATGGAAACTTAAAATGAACTGCCGAAGCAACAAGGTTGATGATTTCAAACGAACGTTTACAATTATCCTGTGATGCATTTCAATAGAAATACGGAACACATGCGTGTTGATTTTACGTAATAGTCTGTTTTCAACATTTACAGGGTTTTATCTGTATTTTGAAACCCGAGTTGCAGTCTGGGATAGCTGCTGCTCGAGGAGGCGCCACTCAACACTCAAACACTTACCAGCGACTGCTATTTTCTTTTTCAGTTTTTCAGCAGAGACGGTTTTGTGTTGAGTCAGAATCGAGCTTATTTACATTAACATTTACATTTATGCATTTGGCAGACCCTTTTGTCCAAAGCGACTTACATTAGGGGAGAGACAATGTGCAATCTGTTACATATTTGATTGCATTGGTGTGCTGCATTCTCTTGAATGAACTCTAAAACCATGAGATAACCGCCAGATGCTTGTGTAGTGGTACTAAATAGAAAAAAAAACTTTAAAAAGGCCAGTATTTATCTGCCAGTACCTTCTCTATTTTTCACTGTCATGCAAAGAAATATCCCTAGCTTTGTCATTACATTTACATAAGAATTAATTAATAATAATGTTTTATTTTGGTTGGTTGGCAATGAAGCTGTTATTTAAATGTGTTGTTGTCCAATCCGGTCACATTACGTTCACGTAGTTTTTCATGTTTCTACGTTCGTCTGGAGTTTTTTTGCTCGTTTGCTCTGGTGCGGAGCGGTGAATGGCATCAGCGCTGGGTGACAGCAGCTCCGTTATCTTTTTGAGCTTTCCACATGCTAATCGTTCAGCAGAAGTTCAGAAGGAATTGATTTTGTTGTGTGATTATTCACGCCTCTTTCGGCATCCATCCAGAAGCTAAAACACAACAGTATCTTTTGCAAGGAAGCACTGTACGTATTCTTTTGGGAGCGATACCGTGATACTGCATCACACAGAAAGATGCTTTGGAACGTTTTAACTCCAATTCGGATTGACTTGCTGACATCACATCAACCTTATTTCTAAGAGTATAACCTCTCAAATGCACAGGGGGCGGAAAGATGGCTCCAGTGGTGGAGTTGGTCATTCTGTAAATGGAAGGTTGGTGGTTCGATCCCGCTAGGGCCATTCTGCCGTTGTGGCCCTGGGCAAGGCATTTCACCCGCATTGTTTGGTGGATGAGAGTGACTGGTGGGGGGTGTTTGGTGGATGTGAGTGACTGGTGGGGGGTGTTTGGTGGATGTAAGTGACTGGTGGGGGGTGTTTGGTGGATGTGAGTGGCTGGTGGGGGGTGTTTGGTGGATGTGAGTGGCTGGTGGGGGGTGTTTGGTGGATGTGAGTGACTGGTGGGGGGTGTTTGGTGGATGTGAGTGACTGGTGGGGGGTGTTTGGTGGATGTGAGTGGCTGGTGGGGGGTGTTTGGTGGATGTGAGTGGCTGGTGGGGGGTGTTTTGTGGATGTGAGTGACTGGTGGGGGGGTGTTGGTGGATGTGAGTGACTGGTGGGGGGTGTTTGGTGGATGTGAGTGGCTGGTGGGGGGTGTTTGGTGGATGTGAGTGACTGGTGGGGGGTGTTGGTGGATGTGAGTGACTGGTGGGGGGTGTTTTGGTGGATGTGAGTGGCTGGTGGGGGGGTGTTTTGGTGGATGTGAGTGGCTGGTGGGGGTGTTTGGTGGATGTGAGTGACTGGTGGGGGGGGTGTTTGGTGGATGTGAGTGACTGGTGGGGGGGTGTTTGGTGGATGTGAGTGACTGGTGGAGTGTGTTTGGTGGATGTGTGTGACTGGTGGGGTGTGTTTGGTGGATGTGAGTGACTGGTGGGGTGTGTTTGGTGGATGTGAGTGACTGGGGGGTGTGTTTGGTGGATGTGTGTGACTGGTGGGGTGTGTTTGGTGGATGTGAGTGACTGGTGGAGTGTGTTTGGTGGATGTGTGTGACTGGTGGGGTGTGTTTGGTGGATGTGAGTGACTGGTGGGGTGTGTTTGGTGGATGTGAGTGACTGGTGGAGGGTGTTTGGTGGATGAGTGTGACTGGTGGGGGGTGTTTGGTGGATGTGAGTGACTGGTGGAGTGTGTTTGGTGGATGTGAGTGACTGGTGGAGTGTGTTTGGTGGATGTGAGTGACTGGTGGGGTGTGTTGGTGGATGTGTGTGACTGGTGGAGTGTGTTTGGTGGATGTGTGTGACTGGTGGAGTGTGTTTGGTGGATGAGAGTGACTGGTGGGGGTGTGTTTGGTGGATGTGAGTGACTGGTGGGGCGTGTTTGGTGGATGTGAGTGACTGGTGGGGCGTGTTTGGTGGATGTGAGTGACTGGTGGAGTGTGTTTGGTGGATGTGAGTGACTGGTGGGGCGTGTTTGGTGGATGTGAGTGACTGGTGGGGGGTGTTTGGTGGATGTGAGTGACTGGTGGGGGGTGTTTGGTGGATGTGAGTGACTGGTGGGGGGGTGTTTGGTGGATGAGAGTGACTGGTGGAGTGTGTTTGGTGGATGTGAGTGGCTGGTGGGGGGTGTTTGGTGGATGAGAGTGACTGGTGGAGTGTGTTTGGTGGATGAGTGTGACTGGTGGGGGGGTGTTTGGTGGATGAGAGTGACTGGTGGAGTGTGTTTGGTGGATGAGAGTGACTGGTGGAGTGTGTTTGGTGGATGTGAGTGGCTGGTGGGGTGTGTGTGACTGGTGGGGGGTGTTTGGTGGATGTGAGTGACTGGTGGGGGGTGTTTGGTGGATGTGAGTGACTGGTGGGGGGTGTTTGGTGGATGAGAGTGACTGGTGGAGTGTGTTTGGTGGATGAGTGTGACTGGTGGGGGGTGTTTGGTGGATGAGAGTGACTGGTGGAGTGTGTTTGGTGGATGAGAGTGGCTGGTGGGGTGTGTGTGACTGGTGGAGGGTGTTTGGTGGATGTGAGTGACTGGTGGGGTGTGTTTGGTGGATGTGAGTGACTGGTGGGGGGGGTGTTTGGTGGATGTGAGTGACTGGTGGGGGGTGTTTGGTGGATGTGAGTGACTGGTGGGGTGTGTTTGGTGGATGTGAGTGACTGGTGGGGGGTGTTTGGTGGATGTGAGTGACTGGTGGGGGGTGTTTGGTGGATGTGAGTGACTGGTGGGGTGTGTTTTGGTGGATGTGAGTGACTGGGTGGGGGGTGTTTGGTGGATGTGAGTGACTGGTGGGGTGTGTTTGGTGGATGTGAGTGACTGGTGGGGGGTGTTTGGTGGATGTGAGTGACTGGTGGGGGGTGTTTGGTGGATGTGAGTGACTGGTGGGTGGTGTTTGGTGGTGGGCAGGAGGTCGTAGGCACAGAATGCAGCCACGTTCTGTCAGACTGTCCCAGAGCAGCTGAGAGCTACCAAGGTAGCTTATCACCACCAGAGAGTGAATGTGGAGTGAATGAATAATGCTCTGATCATTGTAAAGCATCTTTTTGAGTGTCTAGAAAAGTGCTATATAAAATGAAGGCATTATTATTATTATTATTATTATTATTATTATTATTATTACACTAAACACTGAACTCTTCGATACTAAACAATATTAAAGACTTAATGTCTGATAGGAAACGTTCTTGTTGTGGTGAGATCTCTGTGTGTTTTGTGTTGAGATGTGTAGCTGAAGTCGGGCGGGTTGTTGTAGAGGATTTCAATTCAGATTTTGAAGCTCTGAAGAACTGGAAACCTTATAATTTTGATATGGTTAACTGTTGAAAATGTTCATGCCTTGTCGCATTTTAACCGTACATTCTCAGAAGTTACTCAGAAAGAAAGACCAGACAAATACTTTCAATCAAGCTTCTTTTACTCGTGGATCTTGAGGAGCAGAAGAACCGTACAGGTTGTGGACCGAGAACAGTTCTACCAGAGTGATATCAGAGTACATGACGTCCATCCATCCATTTTCTTGTCGGCTTTCTTTCCTTTCGGGGTCTCTACAGCGGAATGAACCACCAACTCTCTGGCATATGTTTTATGCGGCGGATGCCCTTCCAGCTGCAACCCATCGCTGGGAAACATCCACACACACTCATTCTCACTCAAACACTATGAACAATCGTTTTTACTCAATTCTCTTATTCCGCATGTCTTTGTTCTTGTGGAGGAAACCGGAGCACCCGGAGTAAACCCACGCGATCACGAGGAGAATATGAGAACTCCACACAGAAATGCCTCAGCGGAGGCTCGAATCAGATGACTGTGCTACCCACTGCGCCACCGTGACGCCTAGTGCCTGACGTGTGATCAGAAAATCACGCAGAGCCAGACCACGTTTTCACGCTTGTCACACAGAAAGTGACGCAATTAATATCCTGCCAATCTTGAAGGCTAGGTACAAAACCCTCTTTAGATAAAGAACTGTTCTTAGGAAGAACTGAAATCCTGCTTTTACAGTGAAACATCTTCGTGAGCGAGATGTGTTAGAGGCTTCCTTTCATTTACAACAGCAGCTGAAAGGCTATTTCATCGATGGAAAGAAGAGCGGAGTTCAAACTGTTTTTTTAAGCGACTGCTCTTCTCCGATTCTCAGATACATCGCCAATCAGAGCAGCTTCACCTCCATTGACAGACAGGATCTGGAGTCGTACCGCAGCCTCAGGAACCTGTGAGTATGGCCCTGAAGCCTCAGCGTTTAGCTCACTGAGAGATGAAGGCGTTCGATGATGATGTGTGTGTGATCACGCAGAACCATCATCAACACGAAGCTTGCGTCTGTCTCCACGCTGGCCTTTCAGAGCAACCTGAAGCTGCAGCATCTGTGAGTCCTGCTTTATTCTCTGCTTTATTCTCTGGTTATTTATTCTCTGCTTTATTCTCTGGTTATTTATTCTCTTATTATTTATTCTCTGGTTATTTATTCTCTGTTTTTTTCTCTGATGATTTATTCTCTGATTATTTATTCTTGGTTTTAATCTCTGGTTTTTTATTCTCTGTTATTTATTCTCTGTTTTATTCTCTGATGATTTATTCTCTGATTATTTATTCTTGGTTTTATTCTCTGGTTTTTTATTCTCTGTTATTTATTCTCTGTTTTATTCTCTGATTATTTATTCTTGGTTTTATTCTCTGGTTATTTATTCTCTGGTTATTTATTCTCTGTTATTTATTTTCTGTTATTTATTTTCTGTTTTATTCTTTGGTTATTTATTCTCTGTTTTATTCTCTGTTATTTATTTTCTGTTATTTATTTTCTGTTTTATTCTTTGGTTATTTATTCTCTGTTTTATTCTCTGGTTATTTATTGTCTGTTATTTATTTTCTGTTATTTAATCTCTGTTTTATTCTCTGATTATTTATTCTCTGTTTTATTCTCTGGTTATTTATTCTCTGTTTTATTCTCTGGTTATTTATTGTCTGTTATTTATTTTCTTTTATTTATTCTCTGTTTTATTCTCTGGTTATTTATTTTCTGTTATTTATTTTCTGTTTTATTCTCTGGTTATTTATTCTCTGTTTTATTCTCTGGTTATTTATTTTCTGTTATTTATTTTCTGTTTTATTCTCTGATTATTTATTCTCTGTTTTATTCTCTGGTTATTTATTGTCTGTTATTTATTTTCTGTTATTTATTCTCTGTTTTATTCTCTGGTTATTTATTGTCTGTTATTTATTTTCTGTTATTTATTCTCTGTTTTATTCTCTGGTTATTTATTTTCTGTTATTTATTTTCTGTTTTATTCTCTGGTTATTTATTCTCTGTTTTATTCTCTGGTTATTTATTGTCTGTTATTTATTTTCTGTTATTTATTTTCTGTTTTATTCTCTGGTTATTTATTCTCTGGTTATTTATTCTTTGGTTATTTATTCTCTGTTTTATTCTCTGGTTATTTATTCTGTTATTTATTCTCTGTTTTATTCTCTGGTTATTTATTCTCTGGTTATTTATTCTCTGTTTTATTCTCTGGTTATTTATTCTGTTATTTATTCTCTGTTTTATTCTCTGGTTATTTATTCTCTGGTTATTTATTTTCAGTTTTATTTTCTGGTTATTTATTCTGTTATTTATTCTCTGTTTTATTCTCTGGTTATTTATTCTCTGGTTATTTATTTTCAGTTTTATTTTCTGGTTATTTATTCTGTTATTTATTCTCTGTTTTATTCTCTGGTTATTTATTCTTTGGTTATTTATTCTCTGTTTTATATTCTCTGGTTATTTATTCTCTTATTAATTATTCTCTGGTTATTTATTTTCAGTTTTATTTTCTGGTTATTTATTCTGTTATTTATTCTCTGTTATTATTCTTTGGTTATTTATTCTCTGTTTTTTATTCTTTGGTTATTTATTCTCTGTTTTATTCTCTGGTTATTTATTCTGTTATTTATTCTCTGTTTTATTCTCTGGTTATTTATTCTCTGGTTATTTATTTTCAGTTTTATTTTCTGGTTATTTATTCTGTTATTTATTCTCTGTTTTATTCTCTGGTTATTTATTCTTTGGTTATTTATTCTCTGTTTTATATTCTCTGGTTATTTATTCTCTTATTAATTATTCTCTGGTTATTTATTTTCAGTTTTATTTTCTGGTTATTTATTCTGTTATTTATTCTCTGTTATTATTCTTTGGTTATTTATTCTCTGTTTTTTATTCTTTGGTTATTTATTCTCTGTTTTATTCTCTGGTTATTTATTCTCTGTTTTTTATTCTTTGGTTATTTATTCTCTGTTTTTATTCTTTGGTTATTTATTCTCTGTTTTTATTCTTTGGTAATTTATTCTCTGTTTTTATTCTCTGGTTATTTATTCTCTGTTTTATTCTCTGGTTATTTATTTTCAGTTTTATTTTCTGGTTATTTATTCTGTTATTTATTCTCTGTTATTTATTTTCTGTTTTATTCTCTGGTTATTTATTCTTTGATTTATTCTCTTGTTATTTATTCTCTGTTATTTATTTTCTGTTTTATTCTCTGGTTATTTATTCTTTGATTTATTCTCTTGTTATTTATTCTCTGTTATTTATTTTCTGTTTTATTCTTTGGTTATTTATTCTCTGTTTTTTATTCTTTGGTTATTTATTTTCTGTTTTATTCTCTGGTTATTTATTCTCTGTTTTATTCTCTGGTTGTTTGTTCTCTGTTATTTATTTTCTGTTATTTATTTTCTGTTTTATTCTTTGGTTATTTATTCTCTGTTTTATTCTCTGGTTATTTATTCTCTGTTTTATTCTCTGGTTATTTATTGTCTGTTATTTATTCTCTGGTTATTTATTTTCTGTTTTATTCTCTGGTTATTTATTCTCTGTTTTTTATTCTTTGGTTATTTATTCTCTGTTTTTATTCTTTGGTAATTTATTCTCTGTTTTTATTCTCTGGTTATTTATTCTCTGTTTTATTCTCTGGTTATTTATTCTTTAATTTATTCTCTTGTTATTTATTCTCTGTTATTTATTTTCTGTTTTATTCTTTGGTTATTTATTCTCTGTTTTTTATTCTTTGGTTATTTATTTTCTGTTATTTATTCTCTGGTTATTTATTTTCTGTTATTTATTCTCTGTTTTTTATTCTCTGGTTATTTATTCTCTGTTTTTTATTCTCTGGTTGTTTGTTCTCTGTTTTATTCTCTGGTTATTTATTCTTTGATTTATTCTCTTGTTATTTATTCTCTGTTATTTATTTTCTGTTTTATTCTCTGGTTATTTATTCTCTGTTTTTTATTCTCTGGTTGTTTGTTCTCTGTTTTTTATTCTTTGGGTATTTATTCTCTGTTTTTTATTCTCTGGTTGTTTGTTCTCTGTTTTATTCTCTGGTTATTTATTCTTTGATTTATTCTCTTGTTATTTATTCTCTGTTATTTATTTTCTGTTTTATTCTCTGGTTATTTATTCTCTGTTTTTTATTCTCTGGTTGTTTGTTCTCTGTTTTATTCTCTGGTTATTTGTTCTCTGTTTTATTCTCTGGTTATTTTTTATACTGCGTGATTTGATCTGACAGATTTTCCCATCTATGTTTTTTTTCTGTTTAGCTTTTTTTACAGTAATTCCTTTTAATCATTTTACTTTAGCATGTATAATAGCTTTTTATTTTATAACACTGAGATTGTCATGGACAAGTTTGTTTTAGAATTTTATTATTTTGTTTGATTTTTTTTATTAAGTTTGATTTTTGTTTTTCATTTTGGATTCATTAAAGTGTTTGTAGCTATTTATTTGTAGAAAAAAGTATAGCATTTTATTTGTATAGTTTAGTTTCTAATCTTATTAGATTTATTCATTTTATCTACTAGCCAATGTTTTTAAATTTTGTATTTTTTAAATACTGCATATACTTTATAATTAATTAATAATTCATGCTATTAAGTTAAAGTATGTTTTTAAGTGCATTGTACTTTAGCACATAAAAAGCATTTTATTTTAGTTCATTGCATTTGTAATTATTTCTCAAATAGTATTTTGGCTTTAAATGTTTTTCTTTTTTGTAATATTTTACAGCTGTTTATTTGAACATTTTGTAAAGCATTTTATTTCAAAACATTGTATTTTAATTTAAAACACGTTTTCTTTTTTTGTAAACATGAATGGGTTTTCAGCTTTTCATTTAAGTATTTTATTCCATAGAATTTCTCTTTTTTTCCTTTTCTTTGTAATCACTTTTATACAGTTTAAAGTTTAGTTTAATTTGTTATACTATTGTCTTATTTGGCTGTTTCTTTATTTCATGTAAGTTAATTTCACAGCATTTTGTAGGTGTATTATATAGTAAACATGATTTTATTCAACATAACGTGTTGGTTTTCATCTTAAATTTGATCAAAATTATGAGCAAAGTGGGTATAATTATAAACACGCTCTGTTTTTCCTTTCCTCAGAAATCTCAAGGAGAACAATCTGTCAAAGCTCTCGTGGAGGACACTTCGTCATTTAAACATCTCCTACCTGTGAGTCTGGAGCCTCTCTCTGTCGTAATCTGCTTCACATAATTTTAATTTGCAGCTGCTTCATTCAGTGCAGCACTAAAGAAAGTCAACAAAACTGTCGTCTTCAGCACCAAAGACGCAGGAGAGTGTAACCTTTAACAAACTCTAACTAAATCATGAACGCTGATTAGGGTCAGGACTCGTTTAGCTGAGACGCTCATCACTCGTTGGTGATTCTTTGTGAATGTGCAGGATGCTCTCTGGAAATCCTTTGCAATGCTCATGCGACAACATGTGGCTGAAGCAGTGGCGCAGCGAAGAGCCTGAGGAGCTGCTATGTGTGGAGGAGGGAGGGAAACGAAAAGCTCTGGCAACCCACACACTGCCTGGCTGCGGTAAGAAACTAAAGAGTCCTCTGCATCAGTGATGGGGTTTAATTGACTAGCCTTAACACCTAACCCCTAACCCCTAACCCTATCCCTCTGCATCAGCGATGGGGTTTAATTGACTAGCCCTAACCCCTAATTTTAGCCCTAACCCTAGCCTTAGCCCTCTGCATCAGCGATGGGGTTTAATTGACTAGCCTTAACACCTAACACCTAACCCCTAACCCTATCCCTCTGCATCAGCGATGGGGTTTAATTGACTAGCCTTAACACCTAACCCCTAACCCTATCCCTCTGCATCAGCGATGGGGTTTAATTGACTAGCCCTATCCCCTAATTTCAGCCCTAACCCTAGCCTTAGCCCTCTGCATCAGCGATGGGGTTTAATTGACTAGCCTTAACACCTAACCCCTAACCCCTAACCCTATCCCTCTGCATCAGCGATGGGGTTTAATTGACTAGCCCTAACCCCTAATTTTAGCCCTAACCCTAGCCTTAGCCCTCTGCATCAGCGATGGGGTTTAATTGACTAGCCTTAACACCTAACCCCTAACCCCTAACCCTATCCCTCTGCATCAGCGATGGGGTTTAATTGACTAGCCCTAACCCTACCCTAACCCAAACCCCGAAACCTTACCCCAACCCCAACTCTAACCCTAACCCTCTGCATCAGTGATGGGGTTTAATTGACTAGCCCTAACCCTAACACCTAACCCTAACCCCAACCCCGAACCCTTACCCCAACCCCAACTCTAACCCTAACCCTCTGCATCAGTGATGGGGTTTAATTGACTAGCCCTAAACCTAACACCTAACCCTAACCCTAACCTCTAGCCCTAACCCTCTGCATCAGCGATGGGGTTTAATTGACTAGCCTTAACACCTAACCCCTAACCCTATCCCTCTGCATTAGCGATGGGGTTTAATTGACTAGCCTTAACACCTAACCCCTAACCCTATCCCTCTGCATCAGCGATGGGGTTTAATTGACTAGCCCTATCCCCTAATTTTAGCCCTAACCATAGCCTTAGCCCTCTGCATCAGCGATGGGGTTTAATTGACTAGCCTTAACACCTAACCCCTAACCCCTAACCCTATCCCTCTGCATCAGCGATGGGGTTTAATTGACTAGCCCTAACCCCTAATTTTAGCCCTAACCCTAGCCTTAGCCCTCTGCATCAGCGATGGGGTTTAATTGACTAGCCCTAACCCTACCCTAACCCAAACCCCGAACCCTTACCCCAACCCCAACTCTAACCCTAACCCTCTGCATCAGTGATGGGGTTTAATTGACTAGCCCTAACCCTAACACCTAACCCTAACCCCAACCCCGAATCCTTACCCCAACCCCAACTCTAACCCTAACCCTCTGCATCAGTGATGGGGTTTAATTGACTAGCCCTAAACCTAACACCTAACCCTAACCCCAACCCCGAACCCTTACCCCAACCCCAACTCTAACCCTAACCCTCTGCATCAGTGATGGGGTTTAATTGACTAGCCCTAACCCCTAATTTTAGCCCTAACCCTAGCCTTAGCCCTCTGCATCAGTGATGGGGTTTAATTGACTAGCCCTAAACCTAACACCTAACCCTAACCCTAACCTCTAGCCCTAACCCTCTGCATCAGCGATGGGGTTTAATTGACTAGCCCTAACCCTCTGCATCAGTGATGGGGTTTAATTGACTAACCCTAGCCCTAACCCTAACCCTCTGCATCAGTGATGGGGTTTAATTGACTAGCCCTAAACCTAACACCTAACCCTAACCCTAACCTCTAGCCCTAACCCTCTGCATCAGCGATGGGGTTTAATTGACTAGCCTTAACACCTAACCCCTAACCCTATCCCTCTGCATCAGCGATGGGGTTTAATTGACTAGCCTTAACACCTAACCCCTAACCCTATCCCTCTGCATCAGCGATGGGGTTTAATTGACTAGCCCTATCCCCTAATTTTAGCCCTAACCCTAGCCTTAGCCCTCTGCATCAGTGATGGGGTTTAATTGACTAGCCTTAACACCTAACCCCTAACCCCTAACCCTATCCCTCTGCATCAGCGATGGGGTTTAATTGACTAGCCCTAACCCCTAATTTTAGCCCCAACCCTAGCCTTAGCCCTCTGCATCAGCGATGGGGTTTAATTGACTAGCCCTAACCCTACCCTAACCCAAACCCCGAACCCTTACCCCAACCCCAACTCTAACCCTAACCCTCTGCATCAGTGATGGGGTTTAATTGACTAGCCCTAACCCTAACACCTAACCCTAACCCCAACCCCGAACCCTTACCCCAACCCCAACTCTAACCCTAACCCTCTGCATCAGTGATGGGGTTTAATTGACTAGCCCTAAACCTAACACCTAACCCTAACCCCAACCCCGAACCCTTACCCCAACCCCAACTCTAACCCTAACCCTCTGCATCAGTGATGGGGTTTAATTGACTAGCCCTAAACCTAACACCTAACCCTAACCCTAACCTCTAGCCCTAACCCTCTGCATCAGCGATGGGGTTTAATTGACTAGCCTTAACACCTAACCCCTAACCCTATCCCTCTGCATCAGCGATGGGGTTTAATTGACTAGCCCTAACCCTCTGCATCAGTGATGGGGTTTAATTGACTAACCCTAGCCCTAACCCTAACCCTCTGCATCAGTGATGGGGTTTAATTGACTAGCCCTAACCCCTAGCCCTATCCCTAACCCCAACCCTTACCCACAACCCCACCCCTAACCCCAACACTAAACCTAACCCTAACCCTCTTATTCTCCTAAGCTAGAGTGTCTTCCTCAAAGCTGCCTTTAGACAGTCATTTATTGTCCCCAATTGTGAGTTTTGGCAGTTACTGCTTAGTGGTAGGGCTAACAAATTATGGTACATGACATTTTGTCACACTATACCCACACTCAACAACTTAAAATATATATATTCTGTAGTTGAATATCCAGCAGTTGACATGAATTTGCTATTTGATGCCTAAATACTTTTGTATTTCAAGGGAACTTTTGAAAGCTGTTTCTACTCCAACCAATGCTTACAGAACATTTTTGAAAGGAAAATTTAATCCATGGGTTCCTCGTGTGTTCCTCTCCAGTCCTCCCTTCTGTGACCCTCACTCCCTCTAAAGTGACCCTGCGGAGAGGGTCTAATGTGACTCTGGCCTGCAACACCTCTGGGATGCCCCCGCCCAACCTCACCTGGACCACCTGCAAGTTAACCTCCTCCTTCAAGGTTATCTCAATCTTCATTACAAACAGAACCTTTCTGCCTCAGTTATTGGGTGTGTGTCTGCCGCTGGTGAACAAGATTTTCTTGATTTTTCTGAGACATGGCTGCAACTGAATTGTTTATAAAGACAGTTTTAAAGCATCGCCTTAAATCGAAGAGCTAAACGATAGCACAAACTAAAGCAGAAAAATTTTAAAAACAGAAGTCCAAGACAGTTAATTACAAAAACAAGTTTTCAAAATCTAGATGTTGGCCAAAATCATCAGAGACGGCATGGGTGGTGTAAAATTAATGTGGCACAGAAGACATAACAATAGACATTAAATGTAAAGGTAATGTGGCTAAGACTTGGGCCAGTCGCGGGACTCATGGAACATGTTTGTCATTTGCCTGATATATTTGTATATGGTATGCTGTGCTGGAAAGAGTACTGAACAATCGTACTCAAGTAAAAGTACCATTACTTGCCAAAAAAAGTAAAGAAGTTAGAATAAAAGTATCTGTTCTAATTAGTACTCGGAGTATGAGAAAAAGGTAGCCCTTCTGAAAAGTACTCATGAGTAGTGAGTATTGCACTGCAGAATTATTTAAGCTTAACAAAATAAAAATGTACAATACATGAGAGCGATTTTCCTATAGTGATTCTAAGTATAAAAAATAAATGTTCTTCCTCCGTCCAACAGTTTTATTGCCAATCGAAGGCACTGAATAGTGAACCTATAATCAGTTGTACAGAAATCTTCTTAAATTGTAACAAAACAAAATTAAATTTAAAATAAAGTTGCAAAGTACAAATAAGAAACTGAAATGAATAGTTCAAACAAGTCCCAAAATATTATGAAGCAACAGTAGTTTGAGGTAGGCATAAAAAAAAAACTACATTTTGAAAGTTTCCTTCGATTCAACAACGAGGGTGTTCTCAGAGTGTGTCCTCTGTAGCCTCGCACGTTTTGGGGTGAACTGGTTCCCAGCGCTCCTAAAAAGGCGCTCGCATGCTGCAGAAGCAGGAAGAGCGCATTCAGGTTTCTCAACGCAGGAAACGAATGAAGCATCCCATCTCTTCAAAACACATCAGTACCACTCACCCACTGCTCTGTTGTTCAGCACTTAGATCATGTTTTAAAACAGAAATTAAAAAAATTCAGAGCAGGGCTAATCATTTTCCCTCAACTGAACATAATATGTATATTACACTTATTATATCTGAACCAATAATACGCTGAAGGTTGATACTTCACGCAAACTCTGTGTAACCATGGGATACAATCCCAAGCTGTTGGGATTGATTAAAAAAACGTTAAACTTTGACTTTAACTGACGCCGCAAGCCAAACTCGTGAAACAGTTACGTTAATACAGTAGGCCCTACATGTGTGCAATGCGCATATATTTTAAAATGTCTTTGCGTTCTTAAGTGCAATAGCATCAGTTATTGTTTCCTGTTTCAGCCATACAGTGCTGCATCTCTGACGTTATTAACCGTCTTCAGGTCGTAAGTGCTTGTAGTGATTTTGACCTCATTAACGTGACCCTTTTGCAGCATTGTAAAGCATCCATGTCACTTATTACAGGGGAGAGGTTTGTATTTATTGCAGATTTAACATATAAAACCGACGGGTACCTCGATGTGCTTCTTCAAATGAGATGGAGAGTGCTTTAAGGCTGATGCCGTATTTCAATTTGTCTGGGAAGGCAAAGTTTGTTTGTTATGAGGACACAGTTGCCTTTCTTTTCCTTTAGTTGAAAATTCTCTTTCAGGTATGCTGAACTTCTGAATTTTTGACGATGGTAACTATTCCTTGACTCCTGCGTCCTTCTTCACGACTAAGAAAACACTGGAGCTAGAGACAGGCGTGTTGACCTCAGGTGTTGCGTATTTAAAAAATAGCGCAGTAAAAGTACCGTAACTGCACTACAATTGTACTCAAATAAAAGTAAAATTGTTTAACTACTTGCTAAAGTACATTTTCTTGAAAAAAAACTACTCAATTCCAGTAGCGTGAGTCTTTGTAATTCATTACTTCACATCCCTGATGGTATGTGGGCCAAACATGGTTTTATTCCTGAGAGAGGTGGTGGAGTTTTAATGTGATACAAATGATGTGCTAGACATTGAAAGTAACAATAACAAGGCTGAGATTTGGGCCAATCACGGCCCATGTTTGGCATTTATCTGACATCTCTACACAGTCTGTGGTCCAAACAGGGTCTGCATGTGGCGGAGGAGTTTTAGTTTTTATTGTATTACAATCGGCATTGGCAAGACAGTACATTTAATGTTAACTTGGATCAGTATTGCGCCAATGTGTACAGTTTTGTGGCCCAGAGCTGGGCCAGATCAAATTTTGCTTTAAGAGCAGCTTTTAACGTGTTGTGATTGTTGGCACTCCAACTGAATTGCACGAAGTGAATCTTAGCAAAAGGACTTCTCTTTATAAATAAACATTTCTCAAGGTGTGGCCCACATCAGGAGTAGAGGTGCATAGATTGGTCGCTGACATCGGCCTTGCTGTATCTGTATCTCTCTCTTGCTCACAGGAAGAAGGTTCGGGTCAGGTTTCACGCTCACAGCTCAAACTGGCAAACGTCTCCTCACTGGACAACGGCTGTAAGGTCACCTGCAGGTCAGATAACGTGGTGGGCGAGTCCGAGGCCTTCGTTCTGCTGGACATTCTATGTGAGTTCCCAGAGAAGCCAATTGTCTCTCATCACAAATCAATAGATTACGATTCAATTTATGAGTAGCCCTGAAGCAGGGTTGGAAAATGCAAGCCCTAAAGCCACTCAAAATATCAAGATATTTCAAATATCCTCTCTGTTATAATCGTTTCGAGATATGAAAAAATATTACAAGGTCATCGAGAGGGCACCGTTTTACTCTGAATTTCCTGGTTTCGGCCCTAACAAGTTACACCTTTCATCCTCAAGGACTAATACTTGCATCCTCAAGGACTAATACTGTGTCTGTGCTCAAATTCCAGTTCCTCCGGCGATCAGCAAGCTGATGGATGCCATCTCCGACCACCACTGGTGCATTCCTTTCAGCGTATCTGGCAACCCGGAGCCCAAACTCAGCTGGCTATTAAATGATAAGCCAGTGGAGGAGGGAAGGTTCATCCACACCACGATCCACGACTACTCTGAGGGCGAGTACCATGGCTGTCTGCAGCTGGATAGCCCCACGCACATCAACAACGGCAAATACTCTCTGCTGGCCAAGAACCAGTTCGGACAGGACCAGAAGACAGTGTTTGCTCATTTCATGCATGAGCCGTGGAACGGTGAGAGGGAACTTGGGTTGGAGAGAGGCAGTGGGATTACTGGAACTCTATCTGAGAGGTTGTTTTCTTCTCTTCCATGTTTGATCTTCAGAATCCATCACTGAATCCATCTACTATGGTGAGTCAACTTCAATTTCTGTCCTATACAACGTATTATATTATATTTAACACGAGAAACGTGTTACCAGGGGAAGGCTTTCTGCTCATGTTTAGTCGCACGGATCTCTATTGCAATTTATGCTTAAAAAGGGCAATTTGAGCTCACAAAATACATTACATGGGCACAAATAGCTTTTTCTGAGCAAATTGTACATCTTGCAAAGTATTTTGAGTGTTGTGATACAACAAACTGTAGGATGAACTATCGAAATCGGTATGCAACAATATTAGTCTCGAGATGCATCATTGTTTTTGAAACACCGGCCAGATAAATCACAAACCGTACAGTTTTGCCCTTCCACAAATTATCTTTTTTTTACATGCAATTAAGTTCCATTCAAAGGGCATCACGGTGGCGCAGTGGGTAGCACGGTCGTCTCACAGCAAGAAGGCCGCTGGTTCGAGCCTCGGCTGGGTCAGTTGGTATCTCTGTGTGGAGTTCTCATGTTCTCCTCGTGATCGTGTGGGTTTACTCCGGGTGCTCCGGTTTCCTCCACAAGAACAAATAAGTGAATTGGGTAAAAACGATTGTTTGAGTGTGTGTGGATGTTTCCCAGCGATGGGTTGCAGCTGGAAGGGCATCCGCCGCATAAAACATATGCCAGAAACGTTGGTGGTTCATTCCGCTGTGGAAACCCCTGAAAAATTAAAGGTACAAGAAGACGGCTGGAAGTTCCCAAATAGCAAAATTTCACTGACTGAAACAACAGACGTTTTCATTATATATTTTTTCTTTACTTTACTTTATCTTGGACAAAACTTTTTTATTCTAAATCTTTCATTGCCATTTTTTTTCTTGGATCAAATTCTTAATTGCCAGTGTTTCCCTTGAACACAGCTTTTCACTCCCAATTCATGATTGCCGATTTATGATTGATTGGTAAAACATCATCATTTGTTTTCTATATAGAAAATATTATTGCAAAATTAATTCCACAGAGACATTAAAGTGGTTGATTTATTAATAATCCCTTCTTTTCTCTCTCTTCTCGTCTGAGATCCTACCACAGGTGAGCGCTAACGCAGACACTGGCACGCTGTAAATAACTCGTCGGAATAGTTAATAATCCGCTTTTCCTCTCGTCCTGACAGATGATACTCCTCTTGGACCTCCCGAGGATAAAGTTGCTGTGAGTTAAATTTGTTTCCTTTTTTATTTCTGTTGAGATTTCTTTAATATCAGGAGCGTGTTTGCCGTTTTCATTCCCCTCCACGACTGCTGGCTCAAGATGCGCTGTATGAAATAACGTTACACATCTAAAAATAGATTCTTCAAACATTGATCTCCATAACGGTTCTCAAAATCATTCAAAGATTAGTTCACGACATCAAAGCAAGTGTTCAGAGCGTTTCCAGGATTCAATTTTATTACATTTTTTCTGGCTTTCAATCCTGTTCAGAATATTTTAGATATAATGAATGTAATTTCTGTTACAAATTTTCATCCAGGTTGAAAGCAAACACATTTTTGAAGATGATGATTTGACATAATTGTAATAGTAAACAAAACAGATTTCAGTACTAGCGTTCCACACTGAATAAATGAGTAGTTTAACAAAACTTTTACCTGAGCGAGATTCTTTTAGACACTTTTAGGAGTTTTTACGTAACCTTCCTCGTGAGTGCGAAAGTACAAGCCGCTGTGAGATGTTTTTCCCGGGTTGACAGCAGGGGGCATCCTCCTGCTCTCCCTCTCAATGCGCAACGGGAAGTGACCGAGCTGCAGTTCCCTGAGCGGCCACTCGAGGCTGACTCCAAACGGGAGCAGGTTCTCATTCACTCCTATGTTAAAATGTTAAAACTGACGTTCTGAGGAGGATAATTTTTTTTCTCTTAAGGTTTTGCGCAGTTAAGGGCCGTGACTGTGAGAGGCAGAGGACTGACAGTTCTTCAGCGAGTCTTTCATTCCAGCTCATTTGCGCAGATGAAATTGACTTGGCTTATGAAATGTGATCATACAGTTACGGTAGACGGCCACCAGTGCGCCGCCCAAAGCTGTGGTGCTCCATCTGCGTTATGGACGCAACGGATGATTTTTCTTTTTCTGTCAATTTATGTTGATTTCTTCAATACTAAAAGTTTTATTTTGTCCTGATTTATTTTTAAGCCACTGATGATGATGAGGAAGCTACTAATAGTACTAATAATGATAGCATTATGGAGTGTTGGTTATCGTTAATCATTTCATACTTTCTATTTATCCCATTCACTTTTTTATTGATAGTATACTTTTTTTAAAGCAAATCTTTGAAAATGGGAAAACAGATTTTGTTGCCTGGTTTTTCAAGGCCATAAAGTTTTTTAATGGCAGTTTTTTTTTTCTTGGTTCATTGTTTCCATTGACCGTTAATATATTTCATGCAAATTGTGTTACATTTCTTTTACATGAAAAATGTCTTTTATTTTTCTTATTATTTTTCTGTATCCATTTTTTTCATTTGCAGAATTTCAGTTTCTGTATTTTTCAAATGTTTTAACACTAGATGACATTTTTTATGTCAATTTTTTGTTGCTAGTTTATTCAAGGCCACATTTTATTGTAATGGAAGTCTTTTTTCTTTTTTTCTTCCTCAATATTTTTCCAAAACATTCTGCGATGCCTAATAAGCGCACACGCTTCCATTTGTTTGTGACAGCAATGTTTTTATTAAATGCTAGACATTTTTTTTAACACGAACAAAAAAAGTATGCCTACCTTTTTAAAGGCAATCAAATGTTTTTATGATTCTTGTCCATCTTCGCAAACAAATAAATTATATTTCGTTGCTCACTCTTATAAGACCATATTGAAATCGACTGTAAATGTTCCGGTTGTAGCACCTCACCTTAAACATTTACCTTAAATCTTTAAACTTAAACCCTGTAACCATCAGTGATTACATCAATGAACAAGAAGTTTAACTATTATCATTTAGTTATTATGTTGGCAAGAAAGATGCATATCAACTGTGATCTGTTAACATTATTTACTTAACTCTTCAAACAGAACTTCTTTAGTGTTTATCAGGTATATAGATCTGCAGAGAGCATTATCTAAACATTGTTATCCCATAAACGACTGATTTTATCTGCGAGAACGATTCCGATCTCTCCCTCTCCGGCCGAGAGCATGTTTTTAGCTCTCTTTATCTCTCTCTCTACTCTCTCTGTCACTCACTCACTGTCTCTCTCTCTCTCTCTCCCTCTCTCTCGCTTTCGCTCTCTCTCCCTCTCTCTCTCTCCGTCTCCCACTCTCTCTCTCTCCCTTTTCCTCTCGCTCTCTCTCCGTCTCCCACTCGCTCTCCCCCCCTCCTCTCCCCCCTCACTCTCTCTCCTCTCTCTGTCTCTCTCACTTTATTCTCTCCCTCTCTCTCCTCCCTCTCTCTCTCTCCCCCCTCTCTCTCTACTCTCTCTCTCTCCCTCTCTCTACTCTCTCCCCCCCCTCACTCTCTCTCCTCTCTCTGTCTCTCTCACTTTATTCTCTCCCTCTCTCTCTCCTCTCTCTCTACTCTCCCCCTCTCTCTCTACTCTCTCTCTCTCCCTCTCTCTACTCTCTCCCCCCCCCTCACCTCTCTCTCCTCTCTCACTTTATTCTCCTCTCCTCTCTCTCTCCTCCCTCTCTCTCTCCTCTCTCTCCCCCTCTCTCTCTACTCTCTCTCTCTCTCCTCTCTCTACTCTCTCCCCCCTCTCACTCCCTCCTCACTCTCCTCACATCCTCTCTCCTCTCTCTCTACTCTCTCCCCCCTCTCTCTACTCTCGCTACTCTCCTCCTACTCTCTCTCTCTCTCGCTCTCCTCTGCTCTCCTCTCTCTCTCTCTCTGTCTCTCTCTCCTCTCAATTATAATTCTCTCTATTCTCATCTCCTCTCTCCTTCTCTCTTCTCTCTCACTCCCCTCTCCTCTACTACTTCTCCACTCCTCCCCTCTCTCTCTCATCTCTCTCTCTCTCTCTCTCTCTCTCTCCCTCTACTCTCATCTCACCCCTCCCTCTCTCTCTCTCTCTCTCTCCTCCCCACCCCCCCCCCCCCCCCCCCCCCTCACTCTCTCTCTCTCAGGTGTATGTGGTCGTGGGAATAGCTGCCATCACATTCACAGGCTTCATCCTGATGCTCGTCATTCTCAAGTTTGGCCGGAGTTCGAAGTTTGGAATCAAAGGTAAGTACCTCTGAGTTCTGCCAGATCTTCATTAGGAGCTGAGCTTCTGCCGAGACCGGTTGTTCTGGGGGGATAAGAGGCCTTTCTTTTTGTGATGATTGTAAGGAGAGGAAGGCTGCGCTTTAGTGCTTCTAATGAGCTGTCCTGAGTGCTGCGTCCGAAACCGCGTACCGTGAGAAGAACAGCAAGAATGCCATGCTAGGCTAAACAAGAAGGATTCGTGTGAGCCTCTGCTGTGCGCGAGACTTCAAGCAATGATCACCGTATCTGGATCTAAATGATAGTTAAGCAAAAATGAGTATCACTTTGGCTATAAAAGTAGCATCTCCTTTGTTGGTACAGTGTTTCGGACGCATATTAATACATATAATCTCTTAAAGAGACAGTTCACCCTTACTCTACCTCTTTGGGCAGCTGGATTGAAATCTTATGTACCAAATGCGATGTTTCAAGTCGACATTTTCCTCAAAGTTTTAACAAAAGAAGTCCTATGAACTTTCAGACAGTTGACTTAGCTGCTTCTCCACTGATGGAGGTGTCTGAGGCTCGTGCGAGATAAGGTCATGCTGAAAGACCTGAGCGAACATAAGCATGCCTTTAAACACCTCCCTTTTGCGTCAGAGCATTATTCACCAATGAGGAGTAAGACCTGTTTCTCCAGATATTACATTTTTCAAGTTTAGTTTTTTCAGCCCCTCCTAAAACATATTTTTATTACAATATAGTCTCTGGTCACCACCTCAGGAAAGCATTCAGCTTAATTATTCAGTATTTTCCAGCTGAGGACTTCTCAGCCGTTTCTGAACACCAAAAGCAGATCGCTGGGGGCAGGGTCAAGAAGGCTAGTTTGATGCTGACTTCCTGTTAGCTGTTTGGGGAAGGTTGAACTATGAGGTTTGGGAACGGTTTGTTGCTAGTTATTTCCGGAGCGGTAGATATATCAGAGTGGAGCTGCTTAGGGTGCAATGGAAAATAATGGCAGCGATTTTTCTCGACTGCTTCTGGGTAATGGAGGCGCAAGCTTTAATGGAGTTCATTCAGAATTTGGATATCGTCAGTGCAATAAATACATCACTAAGTTACTTTGATTTCATTTTTTAAAACATTTCAGTCCTGCAAATAATGTGGACGTGTCAGGTTTTTTTTTTTTTTTTTTACTTTAGTTTGCAAACAAGTTTTTAAATGTAATAGATTTTAAAAAGTAGAAATTATGCTGTATTAAAAACGAAAGAAAAACTACATCGTTTTCACCACCGTTATTAGCGCAAAAAAAATCTGGAAAATCTATTACATTGGTAAGTACTTAAACACACAAAATGTCCGACAAAAAAATCTCCAATACCAATTAAATTTGCAGAAATCAGAGCAGTTGAAAGGGATCAAGAGTTTATGGTGTGAGCTGTCTCTGTAGATCTCCTTCTCTCGTAGAGGGTACATCTGTGCTTTCCTTGCTTTCTTCTCTTTCTCTCTCTCTCTTCTGAGTGTTGCTGCTAATCATGGCATTTTGAGAGGCATTGTGTGGCCGATTAAACAAACTAATATTGGTGAATTGTTGATTTATCTGCAGTAGTGCTGCGGTGGTTGTCGAGTGCTTTGGGAGTGGAATATTATGAGCAACTTATTAGGAGTATTATAAGAGTATTACGTGTGATGTAAATAGTTTTCTCTTGAATAACTGGGTTTTCTTCATTTTGGCTTCTGAAAGAGCGAGATCGAACCTGAAGGAGAGCGTGTGATTGTGTTTGTGGTTTCTTTCAGAAGAATTGTCAAGTTAAAAGTCCTCTGAGCTCTATCCTAGCCCACACTTCTATCCTGGTTCTCCACAAAGAAAGCATGCTTTCTTTCTTACTGCTCTCAATGTTTCGAGCTTAGCTGTTTACACAAGGCTAGGAGCGGATACCATTGAAGTGAAAACATCTCTGATATAGTTTATGAGTGTGTTTTGAACATTCACAATATAAAAATATTTGAATCTAGAATCTGTGACAGCTAACAAGTTTATGTTACAAGAATGTTCTGGGAACGTTACCTCTAACGTTGCAAAAAACATTAGTTTGTCAAGTTTTTCAAACGTTCCATGAACGTTCTCTCAAGATTATTAAAATGTTTTTAGAACATTCATCACTCACGAAAAACATTCTAGACAAGCCAAGTTTTTTGTAGCACAATTCGTACACAGGGTAATTCAAAGTGCTTTACATTGGAGACAAAGAATAAAAAAGAAAGTACATTTGATAAAATCAAGCATAAAAATGTCATATAAAACTATAGTGATTAAAAACTGAAAAATTTAAAACATTGATTAAAACTGATTAAGATAGTGAAGTGCAGAGATGGGCATCACGCTGCCGCAGTGGGTACCACGGTTGTCTCACAGCAAGAAGGTCTCTGGTTCGAGCCTCGGCTGGATCAGTTGGATCAGTCCGCCGCTGAGAGTCTGACCTCTGACCTCTTTGCATGGACTCTGAACTAGCTGCACTTTTATTGAAGTGATTTGATGACAGGAATTCAGATACTTGACCCACGTTGTAAGTGAAAACAGTCACGGTTCGGCTGGTTGATCTTCTGGCTTCTGATTTAAATGGAACACGCAGAGCCTCAGCAAATACAAAACATCGCATCGATGTTTAATACAAAAAATGGAGATTACTTGAAACTTCATCAGTTCCTCTGTTTGTTTAGTGCCGGCCACTCCTGAAGTGCACCAGTGCAGCAACGATACAATCAGACACAAATCTAACCATCATTCTGCGCTCAGTTTTTCAAAGAATAGATCGATGTTAGGATTTTGAAAATGCAAACTATTTCAACAACTCGTGTCCATCAAACAGTAGCTGCAGGGACTGAATGGAAAGGAAATATTAATCAGATTTGTCCAGTTTGTGGTGCGCTATTTTAGGAAACTGAGACAAACTTTTTTTTTTGTTGTTGTAGTAAAATGTGTAAACAATTATTACTCCTGTAATTTCTTCAGAGCACCTCAAAATCAGTGAACATTGTGGTCCCGAGGACGTGTAAACTATGTGAAAACCTATGAAGATCTAGGCGCAGAACTCGACTCACGCAGCGCTGAACTGCACCATCCTGAAAAGCAGAGGAAGTGAGGTGCTTAGGGATGGAGCAAGGAGAAACCGAACCCTTGTCTGCAGGAAGTGAGTTGTCTGCAGAGAGAGAGAGAGCGGGGGAGAGAGAGTCAGCATCCTTGTGCTTATCAAAGATTCAGAGCGCAGGGATCAGTTTTCTCTGGTTCGGACAAATCTGTAAAATCGATGGAGCTCGCCAAGGTCAGAGCAATGATGGTCTCCGGTCGAGTAATGAAAGGTGCATCTCTCCTCTCTCTCCACATTCCTGGGTTCATCACATCACTGAATACTAGAGAGAGAGAGAGAGAGAGGGAGAAGGAGCGCCGGAGAGAGAGAGATGAGCGGATAGAGAGAGTCGAAGAGAGAATGGAGAGAGAGGCGAGATCGCCTCTCAAGAGTCGCGCGCCACTCTGAGCTCGCGGAGGTTTGCCGCGGGATCCAAGCCTCACCTTCTATCCCTAGCGTATAGAGCAAGTGCCCGTGAGAGCTTTTGGAGAGACGAGACTCGGTCGAGGACCCCATGTGCATAGTCGGGAAGAAAGACAGAAGAGCGAATAGAAATGGAGAGAGCAGAGCCAGCAAAGGGAGCTCCGCGAATCCTCCTCCTCTTTCGCTCTCCGCGCATAGTCGTAGCTTCCTTCCTTTTTCTCTTTTTTCTCCCAGTGGTGGGGGAGTTTAAAGCCTAGGGAGAGATGGAGAGAGAGCCTCGATCTAGCTCAGCTACTGAGAGGGGGGAGAGAAAGAGAGAGAGGGGGGAGAAAGAGAGAGAAATGGAGAGAGGGGGAAGAGAGAAAGAGAGGAGGTTTGGACAGATAGAAGACACGTAGAAATATCAGAATTAATCAACTGAGGTTTTTTGAGCTATAAAACAATCTCATTCTTTTGATTCTAAGCTTTAGTCTGATGGACGCTGGCAGAAGAACCTTCAGGATCTCTCTTTTGTTCATCTGAAGTTCAAGATCCTCGTGTTTCTTTTGTGCAATAAAGTAAACGGAGCACTCAATGTTTGGTTCTTCACAGATCAGGGATTCCTGCAGAGTTTTTTGTAAGGAAGACAAATTTGTTCTCTACTTTTTTATTATTGACTTGAGTGTCACTATGATTTATAAACACTGATATTTTCACAAAGAATCGTCTTCACGAAGAATTAAACACATTGTGAAGAGGTAACGAAGGAAACCTACGACAGCTTTCGCAGAGGAGACGCTGCAGAAACGCTGAAAACATGAACCGTTGATTAAAGAAGCGCCCAAGAGAAATATATTCAATACAAGCTTTAAAAACAAAAAACATCTCACAAAATACAACAATAAAACGTAAAATATATTATTTATAAGCGCTAGATAAATATTGTTCAAAATCATACCTTAAAATATGATACACTAGTTAAAATTAATTTATTACTTATATATATGTATATATTGTGTATAACATATAACAATCTCAATGTAAAAGAAAATAAAGATGTTAAAACATCTAATTGTAAAATGAAATTTATTGAATTAAGATCTCAATAAAAAAATATAAGGAAATAAAAAGATCTGGATCTAACGAAAATTATGACAGGTGGAGGAGAGACAGGTGTGCTTACTGAGTCTAAAAATGTTGGCAGCGGACAGCATGAAGCCAAATAAATGAAGGCGTCACTTAAAGACATCACACTCCAATCACGCTGATAAGCTGCTTGAGTTTTTTTTGCGAAAAGGTGCTGAATGTTGCCAGCAATCACGATCAGTCAAACAATGTTTATAGTTTTATTAAGGAGTTAAAGTTTGTTTTACATTTCAGATGCACCTTAAATCTTTAAACTGCTACAGTTAATAAAGCTATTCTTTGTTGTAAGTTGGTCCATATTTCTTTTTTATTTCTCTTATACGTTAATAAGGATATTGTGTTATGCAAAGGTGTACTTATAACAAATTTAAAGACAAATAATACTATTTATAGTTGCGCGGGGGGCGCGAGATGTTTTTTTCTTCCTGGGGGGGCACGATGTTAGGACAAATTAACAATTAAAAGTGCTGTACAGAGAAAAAAAAACTGACAAAAAGCAAGACATGAGGCGCAAAAACTATTCATAGACTAAAAGAAAAACAAGTTTATGAGCGCATTGCTGCTCAGAGAGTAAACGCACATTTAAATAGCGTATAGAGTTTAAATGTGAGGAATGTTTCCACTCTTCTGGAGCTGCTAACTGAAGCTGCAGCGAGCCTCTGCTGCTGCTAACTGATTTAACCCAACGCTGTGAGAGCTTCCTGTTCACAGCCAGCAAACTGTTCGTTAGCTTTTAAAATAAAATACAACTATGGATGGGAATTGTCTACTTCTATAGCAGCAGTGATGTAGAATGTAACGCATTGTTCAAGCAGTAGAAATGATTTACTCTCTGAGATTAAATTTGATCATCTCCGTTCCCTGAAAACCCTCTAAAAAGTTTGAGGAACAGTGATTTCAACGAAGATCTTCTCATGCGCTCTCTGAGCTCTGTGGCGTTCGGGGGTGGACAGGCGTCCTACCACATGCGCCATTGCCATGGTTACGAGCATCATAGCGCCAGTGACGAATCGCTCTCACCTAGCGTGACTCACCATTAGGGGCGAGCTCACACACTCGCACAGATGCACATGTCTGAAAATCTTAGGGTTTGCTTAAAACAAACTCTTCAGGAGTCTGCTGGAGTGCTGAGATTCTAAGAATTTCTGCGTGAAGCGAAACATCAGATGCTAATGTCACACAAGAAAGACATTAGCATCTGATAAATTTTGCATGACGACGTTAGCATTTTCTTTGGGGTTATGCTAAGTTTTCCAGTGTTAGGTTCAGTTTTTATGGGGTTAGGTTTTAGCGATAGCCATTAGCCCCGCTGCGGTTCCTGCTGCAGTCCTCTCCGCTTGTTCCTCACTCAGCTGCTGAGAGATATGGCTACACAATTCACTTGCGAAGCTTCTCGTCATAATGTCTTAAGGGTAATGTCTTAAGGTCCTCAGCGGGGCGTCACAGTGGCGCAGTGGGTAGCATGGTCGTCTCACAGCGAGAACGTCTCTGGTTCGAGCCTCGGCTGGATCAGTTGGTATCTCTGTGTGGAGTTCTCATGTTCTCCTCGTGATCGCGTGGGTTTACTCCGGGTGCTCCGGTTTCCCCCACAAGAACAAAGACATGCGGAATAAGAGAATTGGGTAAAAACGATTGTTCATAGTGTTTGAGTGAGAATGAGTGTGTGTGGATGTTTCCCAGCGATGGGTTGCAGCTGGAAGGGCATCTGCTGCATAAAACATATGCCAGAAGAGTTGGTGGTTCATTCTGCTGTGGAGACCCCGAAAGGGAAGAAAGCTGACAAGAAAATGGATGGATGGATTTTTACTGAAGCGGCTTGTTGTTGTGATAATTAAAACCTCTGGCTGGATTTTGATGATTTGTTGAACACCAGCTAATACTGCAGATTTTTTTAATTAAGAAATGGTCCCCCCTAAGCCCCTTTTTGAAGGTAGGGAACCACATCAAGCATTTGTTCCCATTATCTCAAATATAGATTTTCTTCTGCCACAGGTTGGGATTTTATTTAGCTATTTTTGCAAGCTCGATGACTCAGTTTTTCTCCGCATTTAACCTCTGCATGCTAACACAGTTGTTATATTTGATTTTCCATTTTTAAGCTCTTCATTAGTATGCCTTCTCTTTATTACTTAATAATTTGCCTTTCTTATTTTAAAAAGAAAATGCAAGCTTCGCCTCACTCTCTTTGTTCCAAAATATTATATAAATGTCTTAAAAAAAAAATATATATATATATATATATATGTTTTTTTTTAATGTGTTAAAACTAAATTGTGTAAAAAAATATATTATATATTTTAGAGATAATGTATTGTAATGTAGAATTCAATTCATAAAGAGTTCCTGTTTACTGATGATTTCATAAATATGACATAATTTTTTTGTTAAAACCACCAAACCCTAAATAAAAAGAAAATCCTATTTTAAGCAAACATCTGAAGTTTCTGATTGACTGTATTTTAAAAAGCTTGAGTAAAAAAAAAAATTGACATTTTGTGATCAACTAAACTCAACTTTTTGGAACAAGTAGATGGCGAACAAAAGATAACATGCTTTATTTTATTTCCCCTTTGCTTTGTGTTTATTATTTTTTTGTGTGTTTTGGTTTCTTTGTAGGCTTTGTTTTATTTCAGAACATTCCCAGCGGAGTGTCGAGATAAGAGCGACCGGATTGAGCTTTAGCAATGACCCCAAGCCATCCATTCAGCTGGACTCTGATTGGCTGAGAGGGAAAGAGGGTGTGACCTGCACTGAGCGGCGAATCTGTGTCAGTGAACAAATGAATCCCGGATGCTTTCAGAGAAGAGGACCTGGCGCCTAAATGGACTCGCTCATAAATGAATCATGGCAGATGGGGCTCTCTTCACCCGCTTCACGCGTTTAATGAGGAGATAAAGACGCGGAGGAGCTGTAGCGAGGTTTTAACAAACACACTGTATTCCGGAGAGCACCACATTTCAATTGTATGTGAGATTGTATAATGAAGTTCCTGATATAAGTATTAAGATTTCTAACTTTATATCTAAAATATAGCATTTGAATTGGATTGAGTTGTTTCAGATGATTTGTAAAACGGTTTTTGTTCATGTTTTCCATCGGTGACATTTTTAAAGCCAGCATCAAAGTTGTCGCGGTTTCTCTGATTCTTGAGAGCGGTGGTTCGCTAACCTCGATACACATCGTCCTCAGCGTCGCGCCTCCAGCTCTCTCAAAACAACGATAAAGACATAAATATTGTACATTTAAGAAAGTGTATACAAACATAATTCAATTAGAATACGGTATCTAAATGTAAAAAACTATTGAATCTAAATATCTCTATTTAAAATAAATAAATATTTACATTTAAATATCTACATTAAAATTTTAATTGCATGATTGCTTCGAGGTAATTAAAAAAAGACGTACCAATTTGGGTCAGATCATGACAAACGTAAGGCAGACAAATGCCAGACCTGGAGCTAATGATTACACTTGGCCAGATAGTTACATTTAAGAAAGTGTATACAAACATAATTCAATTAGAATACGGTATCTAAATGTAAAAAACTATTGAATCTAAATATCTCTATTTAAAATAAATAAATATTTACATTTAAATATCTACATTAAAATTTTAATTGCATGATTGCTTCGAGGTAATTAAAAAAAGACGTACCAATTTGGGTCAGATCATGACAAACGTAAGGCAGACAAATGCCAGACCTGGAGCTAATGATTACACTTGGCCAGATAGTTACCAGATTGGGTTAGATTGTGGCAATTTAAACCAGACACATTAACAACCTATATCAGATTTTCCCAATCTTAAAACCAAAAAACTTAAAACCTTTGTCAGGTGACATGGCTGACTTGGAACAAACACGCGCCAAACTTGGGCCAGACAAATGTCAGACCTGGACCAGATCATGGTAATCTTCCTCCAGACAAATGCCAGACCTGGACCAGATCATGGTAATCTTCCTCCAGACAAATGCCAGACCTGGACCAGATCATGGTAATCTTCCTCCAGACAAATGCCAGACCTGGACCAGATCATGGTAATCTTCCTCCAGACAAATGCCAGACCTGGACCAGATCATGGTAATCTTCCTCCAGACAAATGTCAGACCTGGACCAGATCATGGTGGTCTTCCTCCAGACAAATGCCAGACCTGGACCAGATCATGGTAATCTTCCTCCAGACAAATGCCAGACCTGGACCAGATCATGGCGGTCTTCCTCCAGACAAATGCCAGACCTGGACCAGATCATGGTAATCTTCCTCCAGACAAATGTCAGACCTGGACCAGATCATGGTAATCTTCCTCCAGACAAATGCCAGACCTGGACCAGATCATGGCGATCTTCCTCCAGACAAATGCCAGACCTGGACCAGATCATGGTAATCTTCCTCCAGACAAATGCCAGACCTGGACCAGATCATGGCGGTCTTCCTCCAGACAAATGCCAGACCTGGACCAGATCATGGTAATCTTCCTCCAGACAAATGCCAGACCTGGACCAGATCATGGCGGTCTTCCTCCAGACAAATGCCAGACCTGGACCAGATCATGGTAATCTTCCTCCAGACAAATGTCAGACCTGGACCAGATCATGGTAATCTTCCTCCAGACAAATGCCAGACCTGGACCAGATCATGGTATTCCTCAGCCAGACAAATGCCAGACCTGGACCAGATCATGATGGTCTTCTTCCAGACAAATGCCGGACCTGGACCAGATTATGGTAATCTTCCTCCAGACAAATGTCAGATCTGGACCAGATCATGGTGGTCTTCCTCCAGACAAATGCCAGACCTGGACCAGATCTTGGTAATCTTCCTCCAGACAAATGCCAGACCTGGACCAGATCATGGTTATCTTTCTCCAGACAAATGCGACACCCGAACCAGATCATGGTATTCCTCAACCAGACAAATGCCAGACCTGGGACAGATCATGGTAATATTCCTCCAGACAAATGCCAGACCTGGACCAGATCATAGCAATCTTCCTCCAGACAAATGCCAGACCTGGACCAGATCATGGTAATCTTCCTCCAGACAAATGCCAGGCCTGGACCAGGTCATGGTAATCTTTCTCCAGACAAATGTCAGACCTGGACCAGATCATTGTAATCTTCCTCCAGACAAATGCCAGACCTGGACCAGATCATGGTAATCTTCCTCCAGACAAATGCCAGGCCTGGACCAGATCATGGTAATCTTCCTCCAGACAAATGCCAGGCCTGGACCAGGTCATGGTAATCTTTCTCCAGACAAATGTCAGACCTGGACCAGATCATGGTAATCTTCCTCCAGACAAATGCCAGGCCTGGACCAGATCATGATAATCTTTCTCCTTACAAATGTCAGTCCTGGACCAGATCATGGTAATCTTCCTCCAGACAAATTCCAGACCTGAACCAGATCATGGTAATCTTCCTCCAGACAAATGTCAGACCTGGACCAGATCATGGTAATCTTCCTCCAGACAAATGCCAGACCTGGACCAGATTATGGCGGTCTTCCTCCAGACAAATGCCAGACCTGGACCAGATCATGGTAATCTTCCTCCAGACAAATGCCAGGCCTGGACCAGATTATGGCGGTCTTCCTCCAGACAAATGCCAGACCTGGACCAGATCATGGTAATCTTCCTCCAGACAAATGCCAGACCTGGACCAGATCATGGTAATCTTCCTCCAGACAAATGCCAGACCTGGACCAGATCATGGTAATCTTCCTCCAGACAAATGCCAGACCTGGACCAGATCATGGTAATCTTCCTCCAGACAAATGCCAGACCTGGACCAGATCATGGTAATCTTCCTCCAGACAAATGCCAGACCTGGACCAGATCATGGTAATCTTCCTCCAGAAAAATGCTAAACGTGAATTAGATAGATGGCAGACTCAGGCACAAACTGTCGTCTTTTTTGGATCAGTTTGCCGGGACTGTAATTATAACAGGAGTGTAATCTCAGCTAATATTGAAGGCTGCTGTTGGCTCGGGGGAGGGCTAGTTTTTAGTTGTGTTGTGTAGAAGAAATGAGTTCAAAACATCTGGAGAGTAAGTTTTTGGGGTGTGTTCGTTGAAGCTAAAAGAGCTCGTGTTCAGGCAGGTCGTGCACTTTGTTCTGTACATGAGCCTCGTGGGGTTTGTGAAGGAAAGATCTGCCTGTGTTTTGGGAAGAACACTTTTAAAGGGACAGTACATCTCAAAACAACCTTTTAGACTTTGAGACGCATCAAAGATTTCATGCATTTGATTCCAGTGGCTAATGTTTTTTTAATATTATTAAAAAGGTTTATGTTTTGTTTAGCCATTCAAAAAATATCTAATTTCATTTACTCTTGATTTTCTTAAAAACTATTTCATTGATTCTTTCATGCATTCTGTTTTTAATTAAAATATGTACTTCCTTGTTTGGTGAGTTTCATTTAATTGGTTGTATTAAGCTATTGCATTTGAACTAAATGCATTTAGTAGTTTGTTGTTGTGTTATTTGATTTTGTTTGAATACTTACGCATTAATATCTGATGCATTTAATTTCTTTTTAAATGTTCATGACTGACTTTGGTCTCTTGTATAACATGTATAAAACGTACACAAACTAATAGTTCCTTCGAGGTTTCATCAGACGGACAGCATGCTTTGGATGGCTCCTCGTGAGATGATCACACAACTTTGGTTTTCATGTTGGCGACACACCATGGGGCGTCCGAATCCCTCTCTTTCAGCACTTGAGAGCTTCTCAGAAGCTCAAGCAGATCCTGTCTCCTGAAACAAGTTAGTGGACGGAGATGATGAATGAAAATATCCACAGACCAGGATAACCACCCAAAAAACGAAGTCAGGAGAGAATAGCATCGCTGACCTTTGACCTCTGGAAGCAAACACTGAGGGTTGAAGGACGAGCGATGGAGCCGACGGACTCCGTTAGGGAAGACACCCATCTCGCGTGGAAGAGCCGTTGATTCTTATTCGGTCAGGATTCAGGCCGTCTGTGTTTTGATTGGACCAGGCGGAATGGCTCCGCAGGGTTTTCTGTGCTCTGCAGAAGACAGAACTAGAAAACAGTGCTCTCCTTTTGTCCGTTTCTTGGTTCTACACAGTGGTTGTTCAGTTCTACTGTGCTTTTACCTGAAACGAGACAAAACACCAGCTACAGCAGCATCTGGGTTCTACCACCAAAACATTTAACTCCAGGACAAATGGTGACCTTAACAACGAAGGCCTTTTTGTAAATGTTTAGCTTAAGTGTAAAAGTTTCTTTATGGTGGATAGAAATAGATTTCTATATGGAATTCATGCATCTGTCTACTTTAAACACAACTTAATGCAGTTAACTACTAATAACAGAGTCTAGCTTAACTAGACTAGAGGAAAAGGTTGTTACCTGAGATCTGTTTTACAATGTCCAGAGGCCTCGGAACCTTTGTGCTGTTGTGTGGCGCTTTGCAAAAACATTTTAGTTTGATTTGAAAAAAGAAGGGACGACCATTTTCCACCAGCTGTTGGTTTAGAGCAGCTGTTGTGTTTTACAATAAACAAGTTTATCTTCATTTGTGTATTTGTTTCCTACATTTCATTTTTACTGTTCAACAGAGATGAACACTAAAGATGAACTGACCTTTAAAAATGACATTTTGACATTTAAACTATTATTTTGAAACGGTTACAGATGACAACAAATTATGTCTTTTAGAGTAAGGAGACATGTGCGTTGTCTAAAGAAATACAAATTGTATGCTTTTGTGTTGCGATGAAAATCAGAAAGATGGGCTACTTAGCATCTGTTTTTAGCAGTTTAGAAATCTGCATATTTTTAAACATTTCTGAAAAACATGATTTAGATAAATGCAGCTATTTGGTCTATTATCTCCTAAATCAAATGAGGGGAAAAGTGGGAGGAAGTCGTTAACGAGAAGTTTGTCCAAAACGTGAGATATCTGAGAAGAAGCTTTTTTTTTTTTACATCCGCAGTTTGGGATGGATTTCAGATCTCAGGCAGAAACTGATTGGGACACATGAAGAGGGGGAAGGGGGGGGGGGGGGGGGGGAGTGAGTGAGTTTCCATTCTTACTTGAACTTCCTGTGACCTTGGGGGTCCTCAGACAGCAGAGAGGCTGGAGCTATTCCATCATGTTTGGGGGAGTGTGTGTGTGTGGGGGGGGACTTTTAAAAATAGCAGCAAGCATTTAAGGCGAGAAAAACAATCAATCTCTGTTATTTTTGGAAATGTGATATTTTCCTCTCTGAGCGAGTCAGGACTGCTGTCTAACTGAAATCCAATCCACCGCTGTCCTCTCTCAGAGCTCTTCCATCCATCCCTCCATCCATCCATCTATCCCTCCCTCATCTCTCGTCATTAGCTGCTCTGATCGATAGATCACTTCCTCTCAACAACAGGAGTTTGACTCTGCAGTGGCCAGCTCTTCTTACTGAAACCACACCAGTTTTTTTCTGAAAGAGGGAAAACAGTTCTCACACGATCACGCTGCTTTTGGTTACTGCGCAGTCATTTCTGGTACTAAATACTAGTACTTTTTTGGTGCTACTTTTTAAACTAAATTCTGAAGAAACACATTTTAAAATCAGACTTTTGGGGATTTTTAGAAACTAAAGTATTTTTCCTTAAATCAATATACTCTGTATGAACGCAGAATCTTTTCATTCGGAAGCCTAATGTTCTATACCCCTTTGACTGCACAGGGCCTGGCAAAGAACTCGCTTTATATGCTTTTAGATGAAATGCTTTTATAACTTAAAAAAAGGTCCCCAAAAGGTAATATTGTGAGCAACTTGGTGTGTTCCACGTGTATTGGCATGCAACTAAAATTAAATGTTGTCCCCTAAAAACTTTAAATATTAATTAAAGCAGCAAATGATTTAGATACGGAAAGTAATATTTCCGCCTATTCTGAAGGGGAAGGCACTACCAGTTATTAGCATTATTTTAACATTGTCTTTAAAGGGATCATATTATGCCAAATCAACTTTTAGAAAATTTTGTACAAAAAGATGTGCATTATCGCTGTGAACTCACTTCAAATCCTTTGACTAAATTAGTCAAACATTACTGTTTGTAAACAAAGTGGTTGGTGGCATAAAAGTCCCTGCCCACAATTGTTTATTGGCATGTGTGCATAAACATGCACCTCCCAGCAGTCCTGCTAGCCATTTCACATAACATCAACTATTTTTCAATCAAAGCAAGAATTAGCATCATTGCTGTTCTCCTCAACAGTATTTCCCACCACAAGACCATTCGCTGACTGTGATTGAGGAACTGGAACGGAAGAAGGTTCCATTGTTTGGCCCCATACAGATCTGGGGCCTTTCAGACAACATGCTAAACATAAAGTCACAAGCCTGGCATCACTACAGATTCTGATTTTAAAATGGATGAACAGGTCGATAAAGTTGTGAAATTCGTTTTTTATTTCGCGAGTTCGCTTACATAGAATTAGAGATTAGGAGAAGCATATCGGGCAAGCTGTCCGCGGGAGGGCCGAGAACCGAACGGGGGGGTGGGGTGTTCCTCGTCGAACTGGAAGTGGAGTTGTTACGGTTTTGTATGTGGGAGCGGCGGAAGGATTGGAAACTCCTGTAGATTGTTAGCTAATTATCTGATCGCTCCTCCCAAAATTGTGCTAGCAGAACTTAAACTGAAGCTGTGTTTATCTTTTAAAGTGAGTGATGCTTTATTTTCTGGACTACAGTAATGTTCTCTACACGGGGATCAATCACTAAATGCTTCATCGTTTACAGTTGGGTCAGAACTTTCTAGAGCCAACAAGTAATATTTCTGTTTTATCGGGATTTAATATTAGGACATTTTCATTCATCCAATCATTGATATCAGCGACACATTCTGAGATCTTATTTAGCTTTAAAGGGTCGTTAGGTTTTGCTGAGATATAGAGCTGGGTGTCTTCTGCAGAGCGATGGAAACTAACCCCGTGTCTTCTAATAATTTTGGCAAGGGGCAGCATGTAGATTGAGAATAGGATGGGTCCCAAAACGGATCCTTGAGGAACTCCATACTCTACTGCTATTGTGTCTGATGAGTCTCCATTTACATGAACAAACTGACTCCGGTCAGAGAGGTAAGAGTTAAACCATCTCAGAGCCTGGCCCTGGATGCCTGCATCGTTCTCTATTCTCTCGAGGAGAATCCTGTGATCTATCGTATCGAAGGCTGCACTGAGATCTAGCAGAACTAGAAGAGAGATATTCGCTTGATCCCAATCAAGTAATAGATCATTTGAAATTTTAACCAGTGCAGTCTCTCTGCTGTGATGCGCTCTGAATCCAAATTGAAGATCTTCACAACATTTGCTCTTTTGTAAGAAGCAGCTGAGCTGTGCTATTGCAACTTTCTCTAATATTTTTGACAAGAACGGAAGGTTAGAGATTGGCCTATAGTTACTAAAGGCTTCATCGTTTACGGTTGGGTCAGAACTCTGCGGCACATCTTTTAACAGGAATCAAAATGAGAGAGCGTATCACACCAGTTTTAAAATCCTTGTGCTGGTTGCTGAGATGTTTTAGGATTGATTTTAAGATTGTTCTGTTTGGTTTTTAAGGTTTTAAGCGTACTGGTCCCTGAGTACCTTGCTGAACTCATTCAGATACACACCTGCGTATTTTCTGAGGTCAGAGGTCATTTCCAGCTGGTGGTTCCAAAGACATGACTTTAAACTGAGGGTTTGGGCTTTTCCTGTGCTTAGACCGGGATTGTGGAATGCACGGCCTCCCCTTGCTAAAACGGCTCTGTTTTAAACCTCATTTTGAAGCCCATTTTTAATCTTTGGTTTTAACTGTGTAGGCCTGTGTGGTCCTCTGTGTATTTTAGTTTTGGTTTGTTCTATTGCATTTAACCTCTTTTTTGTCCCCTTTTAATAATGTTTTATAAGTTCGCATTTTCATCTCATTTAAATACTGTTTTGTCCAGCACTTTGAGAACTTTTCTAGAAAGCAAGACATATGGATTGGGGAAAATTGTGTTTCGAGAGAGCACTCATGATCTCCTGCATCTTCAGAAATCCAACTCTTTTGAGAAGATCAGTGGATCTCATAATGGCAGCCGGTCCTCTTTAGACTCTTCGAGGGTATACTCGACATCATGCTGCATGCATCTCAAGCTTCAGAGTCTTTCATGAGGTGCTGCATTTCCCTGTGCTCTCTGAAGTGAATCACTTTAACCCAGGTAATCACATTAGATTAATTATCATGTTTGAACAGGACAGTTGTGGGTTTAATGCAGCGTCCCGTAAATCAATGTCAGGTTTCTCCAGAGACCTGTAACTCTAAGATCTCTGGAGGAATCGATGGAGCCATCCTCTCATCCTCCTGCCCTCCTCACCCCGGACAGACTGCAGTCTGACCCCCTGTCGCTTAACTCCATTTACAAAGATCTCTGCTGTGAAATAATTTCTTTAACCAGTGGATAGTCCATCAAATGCATGTCAAGCGTTGAGCTTTTGCAAAAAAAAAAATGTCTGTATCAGCGATGCTTGTCTAACCACTGATGCCTGTTTCTTGATTAATTTCCTAAAAAAAATTAAGCCATTCAAACTCGCAGAGCTTTCTGTTTCAGTGAAAGAGAATGGTACACTTCTAGCCGCTCTCTTGGAGGTTGCTGTATATACAAATATCCCATCAGACAGGAAGGCATCCACTGTTTTTACTTTAGGAATTACATTTTTCCTCTCCCGTCCTGCCAAAGCACACAACTTACTCTGGAAGTGTGTCCAATGTTTTTAGATGGATGCACTGTCCCTGAAAGACCTTTCTCTGAAGGTTTAGCAACCCCAGACAGATGAAGATTTGGGTCAGTTATGAGTTCTTTTTTTAGTTAGGACCAACCTGGTGAGGCTTGTAAAAGTAAAAGAAAAATTTCATATAAACTAATAATGAAAGAGCTGGTAAACTTGATTAATTGTTAAAGTCATGTACTGACTAACTTGTGTTCTTGTTGCTAGATTTTATGATTCAATGGCATCTGTAATGAATAAACTGTGTTTAACTCGTCAAACACAGAAAAATACATCTCTGAAGGTTTGGTTTCATTCGGGTGGGAGATGATTCGGCCCACATCTGGCTAAGTTAAGACAAGGTTGTCTCAATGTCTGTGTCACCTAAACACAGAATCTTTGTCTGAAAAACATTTCTTTTACAGGGTGGGAGCAGCAAGAACATTTGGCCTGAATCTGGCTGAGTTCAGGCAAAGCTTAATGTCTTCATGGGATGAGTGTAGAGTGATGGAGCAAGTGCTTTAACACCTAAAGCAGCCTCTCCATCTGAGACAGATTCATTTTCAGGGTGTGGGTCACTATTGAAAATTCTTTATTGGTTTGCCATGTGTCACGGTGGCACAGTGGGTAGCACGGTTGTCTCACAGCAAGAAGGTCACTGGTTCAAGCCTTGGCTGGGTCGGTTGGCATTTCTGTGTGGAGTTTGCATGTTCTCCTCGTGATCGTGTGGGTTTACTCCGGGTACTCTGGGTGCTCCGGTTTCCCCCACAAGAACAAAGACATGCGGAATAAGAGAATTGAGTAAGAACGATTGTTCATAGTGTGAATGAGTGTGTGTGAATGTTTCCCAGCGATGGGTTGCGGCTGGAAGGGCATTCGCCGCATAAAACATGTGCCAGAAGAGTTGGTGGTTCATTCCGTTGTGGCAACTCCGAAAGGGAAAAAGCCGACATTAAAATGGATGGATGGTGGGCCAGATGTGGGCCAGAGCACTATTTGGCTAACATTGGATTTTTGTGCAGTAGGCGGGGCCAGATTATGGGACATCTATGTTTCAGTTAATTCAACACCAAGTCGCTATGTTACCCAGACCTTTGTCTAAAAGAAACTATTCCATGTCTAACGTTTCTTAATGTGGATCTTTGTCTTGTGCAGGCCCAGCTTCGGTCATCAGCAACGACGATGACTCGGCCAGCCCTCTTCATCACGTCTCCAACGGCTCAAACACCCCGTCTTCCTCGGAGATGAACCCGGACGCAGTCATCATCGGCATGACCAAGATTCCGGTCATCGAGAACCCGCAGTACTTCCGCACCACCAGCGGCTCGCTCAAGTCCGACACCTGTGCGTCCCACACACTCTCTTCACCGTTTCACCATTCATATTGTTTCCAACAAAATTCTACATTTTCAGGCATTCCATTCAAGGTTTAATATTTAGTACAGCTTTAGGCATTTTTTAACTAATACATTTTTGTAGAAAATTAGGAATAGCATAGAAATTAGGATCCTGAAAAACAACTGAGTTTACTGCAAATTAACAAATGCTCATTAATAATGTAAAAATTGCCTTAAATTTACCATACAACATGAATTTATATGACATTTTTGTTTTCCTAAATTGCAATCTATTTAAAATGACGCCGAAAACTGCAATACACAGTGCACTGTAAAGCTATACAATCTTTTACGTTGTGTTGTAGAATATTAAACTCTCTCGTAGAAATCACTCTGGAGGCAACGTACAGAACAGCAGCACGACGGCAACTTTATTTTGCGCTTCTCATTTACATAAACACTGAAATCGTTCTCTATTGAAGCTGAAAGATCTACTCGTAAAGTAGAGAAAGAATGAAAGCCAGAAAGAGAGCAAAAGTCACCCGAATTTATACCTCCCAAAGGACGGGCCCATCGCTGCCCGGAGACTCCGCCTACTCCACCAGTCACCTCCCTCTCAGGCTAACAAAACCCTTAAACACACATTCAATATGATTAATGAAATGCTAATATAAATACTCATTATTACTAATACCAATTATAATGATTTAAAATTTCTATCACAGGTGAATAATCATATATATATATATTTTTTTAAAGTGAACAACAAACACAGGTAAAATATTTTGTTCCCGTCAATGTTACACAAATACTTGATTTGTTTCTTTTGAGTGTTGAGCTTTTGAGTTATGGAGCCAGGAAAAGTAAAATGCGTTTCCGAATTACCCAGTAGTGCAACATTGTAGGTTATAACGGGAAGCTATCGTATAACATGTAAAGAGTATCACGTTATAACAGGAAACTTTCACATAAAATCATTAGAAAGTGCAGTTTGCATTAAAGTTATTAATTATTAGTGCTGTGTAAAAATGCAGCACCCAGTTTCACATGAATCCACATAATATAGTGCAGTATTAGATTCTAACATGAAACTATTACAAAAAAATTAAAATGCATCATCAAGAACTAGAATGAAACCGTCACGTACAGTATGAAAACATATCTACACTATCATCACTTTTACATAAAACTTTTGACGTGAAAATGTTAAAGTGCAGTTTTAAATTACAATGTGAAACTATTCTAATGAAATGGTAAAGTGTATTTTTAGTTATGAAATAAAACTCAATTCAAAAATGCTGTAGTAGTAAAATGTAAAAGTGTAAATAAATATGAACAAGTAACTGCTGCAGCATGTAAAATATTTGTTTATAACCAGAAACGATTACGTAAAATACAAACACATAGTGTAACGTACAATTCGCAATCACATCATATCATAAAATACAGGAAAATTATCACATGAAACTAATTCATGTTCAAGTAATTGTGTAACAGGGATGCTGCGTTATCATACTGTTCTATATTTTTGGGTTATAAGTCTTATCATGGGGCGTCACGGTGGTGCAGTGGGTAGCACGGTCGTCTCACAGCAAGAAGGTCTCTGGTTCGAGTCTCAGCTGGGTCAGTTGGTATCTCTGTGTGGAGTTCTCATGTTCTCCTCGTGATCGCGTGGGTTTACTCCGGGTGCTCCGGTTTCCCCCACAAGAACAAAGACATGCGGAATAAGAGAATCGAGTAAAAACAATTGTTCATAGTGTTTGAGTGAGAATGAGTGTGTGTGAATGTTTCCCAGCGATGGGTTGTGGATGGATGGAAATCTTATCACGTGTTTCTTAATAATGCTGTGTTAATTGTTACGCTGCTCTGGGATGTTTTCGTGGGAGGACAACTCATCCTAAGATTGATGCAAGGCTTCTCTTGAGGTGTGGACAAGGCAGAAATCTAGGAAAACTGTTTAACAGATGATTTTCGTTAACACAAACATGTAAATCTGAAAATATTCTCGTCCTCTCCTGCGCTCACTGGGTTCTTTTAATATCTGGTTTCTGCTGTTCAGTGATTTACAGTCGGTCGATGCCACCTCATCATCCGGCTCACGCTAATGTAATCGCTGACTGGAGAGCTTTTCTTCACAAGTATTTCTTAATCACGTTACGGGTGAATCTCAGAGAGCTCTCTCTCTCTCTCTCTCTCACACACACACACGCACACGCACACACACACACACACACGCACACACGCACACACACACACGCACACGCACGCACACACACTCTCTCTCTCCCTCTCCCCTCTCTTTCTCTCCCTCTCTCCTTCTCTCTCTCTCTTCTCCCCTGTGTCTCCTGTGATGCTGTAAAAGACTGGTTAGATCTGATCTTATCTCTGTACTGTCCTCGCTCTCTTAAGGGATGGCTGAGACACAGCCCTTTCACCGTATCTGAAATCTCAATTATGATCTGTTTCAAGAATACCACAAAATAACTCTTGGACACAACATAAAACATCCTTTTTGTCCAAAACGCTTTTGTCCAAAGCGACTTACATTAGGGGAGAGACAATATGCAATTTTATTACACCGTCAAAGTCTCTCTCAGCTTCTCATAAAAGAAATTGTATCAGCTCATCAATAAACCAAAGCAGGGAGGAAATAAAGGAAGAAGATAAAGATAGAGGAGGAAAAAAAGAAAGTTTTTATGTAATAGTATTGATTCCCTGAAGAGAAAAGTTTTCAGTTGCTTTCTGAAAGCTGTTAGTGTTGCTGCTCTCCTGACTGGATCAGGAGTTTGTTCCACCATCCAGGAACAGTGAGAGAGAAGGTTCTGCTGAGAGATGTTCCAGCATCCAGGAACAGTGAGAGAGAAGGTTCTGCTGAGAGATGTTCCAGCATCCAGGAACAGTGAGAGAGAAGGTTCTGCTGAGAGATCTTCTGCCCTTGTGGGATGGAACCACAAGTCGCTGTTCCTTCTCTGAGTGCAGGCTTCTGTTTCTATTTGACCTTTGAAGCACTTTTTAGTTGATCCTTATACCAACACACATAAAAAAAACCTGGTTCCACTTTCATTTAAGTACCATAAACTTGTTTCACTGGAAGATGAAGCTTTAAAGTGGGAGCTTGAAGCTTTAATTCTATTCTGCTGATTCCGACCATCTAGCCTACTTTGCAACCTCGTTGTCCACCATCAGGCTTCACAGCAGCTCTGTTTCCGCCATCCTTTATTCATCTACTCTTTAGTGTCTCGTTAAAGCATCCTGTTTGAGAGAATGTTCCTGATTTCTCAATTTCATATTCATGAGACTCTTTAAGCTCTGCTTGAGATCCGGGTCTCTCGGGGGAGTCTCACCCTGGAATCCGAGAGTTTCAAATCCAGAGGAACGTCAATTCCAACAAAGGCTTAAAAGGAGGAGTCTAACCCGCAAAATCTGATGCCATGTTTCCTCACAGTTACAATCCTCAAAATGTTCCTAATTCATCAGCAAAATAAAAAGTAGAGCAGGTTTGCCGTCCATTCCACACTCCACACATTCCACCTTGAGCTAGGATCAGAAACAAGAACCTAAACCTTGTTTTTTTTTGTATTAGAAGATGTTTTGATTGGGGAGTTGTGGTCCAGTGGATGAGGAGATCAACTTGTGATCTGAAGGTCGCAGGTTCGATTCCCAGATCCACCGAGGTGAAGTTGGTGTGAGTGATGAAACACTTGCTCTCCATCTTCAGCAACCACAGCTGTGGAGCCCTCGAGGGAGCTCCAGTTCCCCGAATGCTCCTTGGGCCCCGCAGCCATGGCTCCCACTGCTCCGGGTGAGTGCTCACGGTGTGTTTGTTCACTGCTGTGTGTGTGTGTGTGCGTGTGTGTGCGTGTGTGCATGCGTGTGTGCGTGTGTGTGTGTGTGTAAACACTGGATGGGTTACATGCAGAAGCACACATGCCAGGTATGACTCACTCCATATCTGACCAACTGCTCACTTTCACTTCACTTTTGGTCGTGGTGTATTTGTGTGGCCTTCATTCGCTGTCACATTTGTTCTTCTATGGCTTTCGAGGAGACAAAATTACATATAGCAAGAGAGACAGCAAAAGAGATATTTGCATATGAGATATAATAAAAAGAGATATAATAGCAAAAGAGATATTGAGCAAGAGACAGGGACCCTAGAGTGGTTGATTCAAGCTATAAAGGTGCTCAGCCCTTAAAAAAGACGTTCCAGGTGTTGTGCATAATTATGATTGTGTGTTTCGGCAGTTGTTCAGCACATTAAGAGACACAACATTGTTCTGAAGAGGGAACTTGGAGAAGGAGCATTTGGGAAAGTGTTCCTGGCTGAATGCTACAACCTGTCCACCGACCAGGACAAGATCTTAGTGGCTGTCAAGGTTGGTGTTTCAAATACATTCAGTGTTTTTTTTGTATACAATACAAAACCAAGACTGAGATCAGACTGCCTCCTCTCTGTCCCTTAAATTCTTGACTTGATTTGTTAAGTTGTTGTGTTATTTATGTGGAACAGGGAGAATGTAGAAACTAAATGAGTCTGCTGTGTTCTTTGTAGACTTTGAAAGAAGCCAGCGAGAATGCAAGAAAAGATTTCCACCGGGAGTCTGAGCTGTTGACCAATCTGCAACACGAGCACATCGTCACGTTCTACGGAGTGTGTGTGGAGAGTGATCCTCTAATTATGGTATTTGAGTACATGAAGCATGGTGACCTCAACAAGTTCCTGAGGTGAACACACCTTGTTTTTTTTTGGTTGTCAAGCTCTGCTACCAATTTCCCTTTGAAGGAGCGCAATAAGTATTGTTTTTATCATATCCTCCTCCGCTCACAGGGCTCATGGTCCTGATGCTGTTCTGATGGCGGAAGGAGAGATGCAGCAGCAGGCTGAGCTCACTCAGTCGCAGATGCTGCACATCGCTCAGCAGATCGCAGCAGGAATGGTTTACTTGGCATCCCAGCACTTCGTTCACAGAGACCTGGCAACCCGAAACTGCCTGGTAGGAGAGAATCTCCTGGTTAAGATCGGAGACTTCGGGATGTCTCGGGACGTCTACAGCACAGATTACTATCGGGTAAGACGGGCTTCATCTCTGGGTTGGAAACCTTAAAGAAAAACATTTTTCAGAGCTGTCCTGTGTAAAAGAAATACAGTGAAACCTCAAGATACGAAATAAATCTGTTCATATGATAAATTTTTTGTTTGTCTAAGCAGGTATTAAACGTAAAATGTCTAATCTGCTCCTAAACACACAGAAACAACAAACGTGGAAAACCAGAGAAAAATCTACTAGGATTCTTCAATCCTTAAAAGTACACATTAAGAAACCTATTGAGGGAGGCGGTGAGGAGGAGAAGGGATGGTAGCAGAGGAGAGCCATGGCCATAAACAAAAAAAAAACGGTGTTGGCCAAAAAAGCAACAAGAAAATATTAAAGAATTTAGGAAACCAACAGAAAACCGAAAGTGTGCATGATGACGGGAAGACTCTCCTGGGAAGACGTCATGGGGCGTCAAGTGACCAACAATACAGCAGGTTACTACTAACAAGCACACAGCATCAGGCTGGAACTGACCAATAGGAGAGCAGAACATTTAGTGGAGCGCTGAATGCGGTCGTGTGACGCCCAGTGTTGTTTTCCTCTCAAATTTCAGAAGTCGACTGTGCAATTCTCGTGCACGTTTTTCACATCTTGAAATTTTGTTCGGTACATGAAACAAAATATTCTTCGTGTGGCCTTTCCCATCTTAACTTGTCCGTAACGTGAAGCATTCGTATCTCGAGGACCCACTGTACTTTTAAAGTAGGAAACTCTGAGTCCTAAGATCTAAACTTTCTACAGCTGATTCAGTCGTGCTGCGGGCTGGAGACAATGAGCTGTACAGGAAACATTTAGGTTAACACAGTGGTGTGAAAAGTAATTACTGGAGAGCCTCCTGTGTTTTAAGAGAGACAAAAATAGCTTCTTGGAATCAGGTGTGTTGCATAAAGGGTGAAGCCAAGTTAGTCTTTCTTTATGCTAACATCTTTTAACCTCTGTTAACTCAACCCTTGTGCTAAAATCCAAATGATCATTTCGCAAATTAGTTGTTTAAACAGGAAAATTTATTCTAGTAAACCTATTGCAAGATGATAAAGTGGCAGAATGAAGATTTGTTTGACTGAAAGGTATGTAAACGTAAACATTGTTTAACTAGAACTCTTTTGGAATCGCAAAAGTCTTGTTAGACAAATACATATCAGAGCAGTTTTATTAAATCTGAAGTTTTTTCACTGTTGTACTTCATCTTCAATTTCTTCGCCTACGAATTATCTTCATGTAATACGACAAAAATATTTTTCATTCACACTTAAAAGATTAAGATGCGTTGCCTTCCATTCTATATCGCTTTCACTCTTGAAAATAAATGCCTACTGCACAAGGACGTTTAAAGGGGGCTCTCGACCCTTCGTTCCAGTCGATGCACAGCAGTAATCGATATTCCTCTCAGGTTCTTAGCCACACGCATTCTACAGATCGCTGACCGCCAGCCGCTCAAACACCTCGACCCCTGCAGCAGGCTTCCTGTATGAAGTCAGCAGAATTCAGTCCGTGCCTCTGCATTTTGATTCACTCCCAGATTTGGGAAGGCAGAAAGGCAGTGTGGGAACAGGAAGGAGCGGTTGGCAAGGCAACAGCAAAGAAAACGAACAGAGCACTCAGCGACGTACACAAGCTGACTGAAAACGTCTTTCATTAGCATTCAGCATGCAGGCATGCGGCGAGAGAGGAAGGGGCCTGCAGTGGGGAAGTGGAGTCAAAAAACTAGATGATTATGAAACAGGTTTGCGAGAAGACCAGCCTTGAAGATCAGGGAAGGGTTGTCTCTTCACATTGTTGTGTGACTCAGCTACCCTGCCATTAACAGACCGAAGACCTTTGGATGAGATTAGGATAGTAAAGTAATGTTTCCAAAGTAACAGGTGGTCAAGATGAGAAGCATTCTGAATAATCGTTGCGCCACGAAACTTTTTTATAAAGACAGAGTCTTTGTTATTACAGAAAAAGATATAGTTTTCACCTTTCTTGAAAATCTCTCTACTGAATATATGGTGTCTTAAAACGCGCTGCGAGCAAAGACCATAAGAAGAAGGCTAATGAGAAAACAGATACAATCATCTTAAATAATGAGACGATACCTGAACATGGTAACAAAGTGATTAATGAGAGGAATAGAATACATTAAACAAAGTTAAATACTGAGACGTGTAAATATATTGACAAGGGATAACGCTTTACACCAGGGCTGGCGAACATGCATCCATCCAGAGGGGGCGATCCGCCACAAGATTATCTTTCAAAAGGTAAAAAGGTTCGCACAGGCACTTCAACAAAAGACAAAGAAATAAAAGCAGCATCCTAACAAAATTTTCCACCTAACACTTTGTCCAAAATATGTGTAAGCTTCAACATCTTTCCTTGAAAATCTGTCAAAGCAAAAGTTGAAATTCTTTTAAAAATACATCATACACACACACAAAAAAACGATAAACAAAACAACACTTGGATGCCCCAGTGTGACCAAATGGCTCAAATCCCATGTAATGCATATTTGAGCATTAAACATCGAAATTAGAAAAAATACTTTTTAAAAGCATGGAAGACTGGAAAAATGTAAATACCTTTTAAATATTTGTCTGATTTTACGCGAGCAAGATTAGGATCCCCACTGATCGAGTCTTCTGAGAGTCAGTTCTGATGTGTTTCAGACACGAGAAAATATGTCACACCGCCATTTTGTCTTCTCACGCTGCATCACATCATAGAGTATGCAGCAGAAACGCTAATTGCCGTGAGGAGCATGGAAGGAAATGTGTTCTTTATGCTACGTAGGTGTAGACTTTAACTCTCAAACTAAAAGCTTTATTTAAAAGATGGACGGACATAGTGAGACGAAGAACTGCTGGGAAGAGCAGGAGAGCTCTCACGTTTCTTCTTTCTGGCGAATCAGAAAGCTCAGTGATCAAATGGATGTTCGATAACACTTTTCGTTGGCTGTTTGAAAAATATCCCAAATTATTATGGATAAGGTATTAATTAAGTACATACAGAATGCAACAAACACAGCACACAATAGGTGTGTGAAGAACCTCTGCCTACTTAAAACACCTCTACAGTTGTCTACTGATTTTATGCACTTATCTTATTAGTTTTCTCTGGTTAGCTGCCTGAATGAGTCACAAGGACCTACTAAACGAAGAGTCCTAAAATGTTAATATTTTGACAAAAAAAAAAAAACAATCCAAGTTTGCTCTAATCTGGGCATAAAAAAAGATTAGTAGTCCAAACATAAAAACAAGGAAGGTCCAGAAGGAGAATGAATAAACTTGACAGGGAAGAAATAGTATTTCACAGCAGACTAAGATGAAATGCAGACCTCACAACAGAATAATCTTGCACTGCAGAGAAACTACAGGCAACTTGAATAGCAATGCACTTATCTACAACTAACAGCCGGTGAGCAGTGATCAACATCAGGACGATGAAATCTGGGACAAAAACAAATCTTAAAAAGAAACCAGAGCGACCACAGGACATTGACGGAGGATATCTGGATATTTTAACTTTTTCCTCAACTCGCTGGTCTTCAAAGAGAGTTAAGAGAACAAACAGGTTGAAGATTCTTTTTTTTTTTTACCAGGATGCTGTTATTGTGTCCTGAAGTGTTTGTGTACGACTGACATGTAAAAGTGCTGCTAATAGTGCTTTTAAAATGAGCCTTCCAGTCTCTACCTCCTCTACGGGACCGGTGGAGAGCCTAAGAGCTTTTTGACCTTAATATTTGATGAGTCCAGAATGTTAAACCAATTAATCTGAGACTAATCCACAAACCGGACCACAATTTCATAATTAATATTTCAGAGGCAGGGCATTATGGAGAGAGCTAATAAATGAAATGATTGGTTTTGGGGTTGAGCCTCAGCCCAGATCAACTCATCACGCTTACGGCCTGCGAGTCCTCAGAGGTGCAGATCACCATGGCCTTCGAGACCCTGGACTGGAATCGTTTGAGTGCTGTTTGGTTTGAACAACACCCCTGGCTGAAAAACCGTCGATTGTGGACTCTGTGTCTAAAAGGTTGGGCGAATGATATCCATTAGAGCTGGTTAAGCCCAGGGAGATTTCGAAGTAGCTTTGTTTTGAGAAGTCTCTGTTTCTCTGAATTAGTGCATAACACAGTTATTAAGGTTTCCCAGACAACACTATTTTATCCACAGCCCTCACAATCCAGTCCCCCTATTTTTCTGCTTAAAACAAAGCTTTTCTTTAGGCCTCATAAACAGAAACATATATAATCCAAATCATAGACGACAGAAATGACTTACGTTTGACTCACCTACAATATTCATTATGACGTTGGGACAAACTTCGGTGGCAAACTCAAGACAGATGCGCACCAGTGATTTTCACAAGCACGATAAGCAGCTTCCCGCAGGTGGAGACCACTTCTAAATGAAACAGTGGATTCGATGTCCACACATACTTCACAACACCTCAATAATACACTCTCGTGGTGAGGAGGTCTCTCTCAGCTAGCACGATCTCTCAGCACTTACTCTACCTTTTCAGGCACTCGCTTAAGCCCAATTTATAGTCAAGCATGGAGGCTAAGCTTTCTATGCTATGAAGCTTAGACTGATGTCATCTAGAGCTTTTACACTACATGTACTTATTCTAAGTAGGCCTACAAAGCCACTTCCCAAACACTATTTGGCCGTTGCTAGTTTTGCTGCGATAGACTTTAATGCTGTTGGGACATTAACTCCGACAACTTCTTCAATAGCATTTTGTTGTCAGCGAAAAAATAACTACTAACACTCTTAGATTGTGTTAGAATTGGAGCTCATCAACATAGAATGACAGTTTCTGTTAATTCAATCGATTAACCCAAGACGAAGAGGAGCTGAGATGTTGTGTTTGTTGTGTTCACACCAGAGACACTACACGAGAGCTTCCTGATCTGCTACCGTGCCAACTAATCATTAGCAAAATTATCATCAAATCATGATAAAACGAGGTGAAATCTATTACTAAAAATAATCAATAGGAAAATTCCTAATAGCTTGCACTTTGTAGAGTTTAGCCAAGTCACACAAAGCAGGTTTCGTTCTGTTTAAAATGCTTACTAGGTGAGCTGTCCGTGGGAGGACTCTTGGTCTAGAAGCCCACGTTGCTCCTCTCAAAGAGTGTCTTCAGATTTAGCGCTCAAATTGGATTACTGTTTAATCATCACTAAAAAGTAGTGAAGGATCACTTTTCCACGCCAATAGTTACAAAGTCTTCCAGAGCCACGATGAACTTATCTTCCCCAGAGGATGCATAAAATGTGTTGTTTGTTCAGAATGTGATGAAAGGCAACATCCAAAGATAATCAGCCGAGTAGTTGAAGAGTGAGCCTCTTGGGATACCACCAGCAGGAGAAACCATAGCAGCAACTGGGACCAGCAAAGCATTACAGTAGGCAGCAAGCCTCACACCCCAAGGAAACCACATGAAGCAGAGGAGAATCCAGTCAGGCGTTTAGGAGAGGAGAGGTTGCCAGAGTGGTTATCAGTGCGGCGGTTGGGTGAAGGTTGCAGCAGCAGTAACACAGCTTACATGCCAGTGTGCACAACATCTGCTCAGAACTTTAGCGCCCGAAATGTCCTGAAACATGATAAAAGATAGATAGAACTCATTGAGTCACCATAATGTTTCCTCAATTTTTCCATTGCAATCTTCTTCATGTTTTTATGTTACGTATTGACTTTGACACACTGCCAATTTTCCACGTTCTAGCAGATTTGTCACCAAAAAATAGGCGAACCAATCTATTTTTGATCGCCAGATTAGGCTATATCTACACCATCAAAATGTATTGTCAATAACTGAATTTTCTTGTTGTCTCTTGTTTGTAGGTCGGGGGTCACACCATGCTACCTATCCGCTGGATGCCTCCAGAAAGCATCATGTACAGGAAGTTCACCACAGAAAGTGATGTCTGGAGTCTTGGAGTGGTGCTCTGGGAGATCTTCACCTACGGGAAACAACCCTGGTATCAACTCTCAAACAATGAGGTGTGCCATCTCCTATTCCAGGGAAAAGTAACCGCTAACTGAATCCTTTTATTTATTTGGAGATACTTGCTTTGGTTGGAACTAAACCCAGCCGGAGAGCGGCTCAGCAGGAATTCCATTTTTAGTTCATTGGTTGAATCCAGGGTCAACACTGAGTACATCTAGAGTGACGCAAACCTTAGCTTTGCTTCCTCTGAATCCTCTAGGATCTAAAGTTCATGGACGAGGCTACAGACTGAACCTCTCCAACTTCAGCATCTATACCCTTTTAGTCTGTGACTGTAATGATACCTCCAAAACATCTACGGTTCTGCTGTGTTCAGATGTTCCAACCTCTGTTTGTCAGAAATACAAGCTTTACCCCACACTGACCAATTAGAAAATGTACTGTCTGCAAGGGCTGTAGCTTAAAGTTAAAAATTACATTACAAATGTAGGGGTTAGCACGGAGATACATGTGCATCCTCAACAGTCGGTTGTTTCACACATCTAGATCAGGTGAAGCTGGCAAGGAACAAGAGGAACAACTCCATTTTAGCATTTATTAGTCTCGGGTTTCCAGACCTTCAGGGAAGATCTGGAGGTTTTGGCAGCTGTCTTTGGTTAGGACTTGCACAAGGTCTTTTGACCATCAACCAATCCCATGTCGATTCGCAAAGCTTCATGTTTCAGAGGTGAAATTATCACCACAACAACTGACTGGTATGCAACGAGTTAGCCAATGAAAAAAAGTCACAGAAGATGAGATAACACATATTTACAAGAACAGAACAACAATCATCTTTAATCGACTCGTTAAATAATCTTTTCTCGATCAAACGGCTGAACTTAGTTTCTGAGTCTAACAAACCAATTGCAACACTCACTTCTCCCGTTGACATGGACGTAGCATGCATTTCATATGAACGATTAAGCCAACCATCACTACCATGAAAGTGCATCACTTCCCAGTGACCAAAAAATGGTCCAGAGAGGCGGGGCATGGGCAGAGCGAACAGATTGGCTGAAAGATTACATTTAATATATCTTAACCCTAACCCTAACCCAAATTATTAAAAAAATTATTTGCCACCCTCAGAGTATTTACGAAGGTCAAAACTAGCTATCTGAATCAAAACACATGCTTTGTTCAGCTGCAGAGTTTTGACATTGGAGTGAATGAGAACCTGCTCACTTCTGTCCCCATCCCCTTGTGGCCGGTCAAGGTACTACAGTTCAGTCACTTGCTAATGCGCAGGAAAAGTTTGCCTCTTGGCTTCTCCCAGAAATCTGGACAGATTCAACCAATCAGATCACCAGAGGCACCTAACCATCAGACTCTTAGCCAACGTTTCAGGGGCGTGGCGTCTGAGGCTGACACTAAACATTTTTTCCATTTTGGTCCTGTTTCCCCCCCAAAACTGAGGGATTATGCAGGGTCATACCAGTGGTCCTCTTTCTCCCTCTATACTTCCTGTCAGAATCCTCACTATCCTTTGTAATGAAAGCAAAATGGCCCCTAAAAATAAACAGGTTCCAAAAAAGTTTGAACGAGTGGAATGTGAGGAGAGAGAAGAAATAAATCTAAATTTTAAACAGTGTTCTTTAATATCTTGTTCCGTTTTGCTCCTTTCTCAGGTGATTGAGTGCATCACCCAAGGCCGCGTCCTACAGCGCCCTCGAACCTGTCCCAAGGAAGTGTATGACCTGATGCTGGGATGCTGGCAGAGAGAACCACACAGCCGGCTCAACATTAAAGAGATCCATAACTTGCTCCTGAACCTAGCCAAGGCCTCTCCGGTCTACCTGGACATCCTGGGATAACAGCACGTGAGCTTACCTCCTCTATGTCCTCTCCTAAAACCTTCTAGAGCTTTAATTCCTCCTTCATCCCAGATTGCTCAATCTGAAGACATTGGGATTATGATCGTGTCTACTCTCCTGGAATGATGTATTTATGAACACTAAGGGATTGAGAAGAGAGATACTCTCTACTTCGTTTACTAAGAAGACTTCAACGTATTTTCCAACTCAAGGAACATCAAGGAACGACAGCCTTAACGAGAAGATGACGCTACAGATTTGATAAGAGGAGAAACAAGAACCTCTTTTTCCTGCCAAGACCCAAACGTTACACCTTGCATCAGACATGAAGCACAGGATCTGAATTACAACGGCAGGGGTTTGACAAAAAAACTGAAACACGTGAAATTTTGCTCCCAATTTTTTTTTGTGAAGTCTTTTATGCAGCAGATCCTGACTGATACTTTAAGAGGGATTCTCCATTCCTCTTCAAAACAGGAGATTACCAGAAAGCAGTCACTAAAAAGGTCATGAACTGGATGTTGTTTTACTTTTAAGAAGTCCTTTTATAGAAATATAGCACTGTTTAACAACAAAAACATTGCAAATAGGAATTTAGTGGCAGTTGTGGTCCGGTGGATGAGGAGATCGACTTGTGATCTGAAGGTCTCAGGTTCGATTCCCAGATCCACCGAGCTGAAGTTGGTGTGAGGGATGAACCACTTGCTCTCCATCTTCAGCAACCACAGCTGTGGAGCCCTCGAGCGAGCTCCAGTTCCCCGACTGCTCCCCGGGCCCCGCAGCCATGGCTCCCACTGCTCCGGGTGAGCGCTCACGGTGTGTTTGTTCACTGCTGTCTGTGTGTGTACACTGGATGGGTTACATGCAGAGCACACATTCCAGGTATGGCTCCATCCAGATCTGCTCACTTTCACTACATATTTTTTTCTTGCTAATATTATAACTTTACCCAAGTTCTAGAAAGGGACAGGGCTTCTCACGCTTCACTTTGCCCCAGCAGTTGGTGGAGGTACTGCAGCAAATTTCATTTCTAATGCGCAGCGGCAAAGAGCGCAGGAGGTTGTGACGTGTTCAGTGAGGGCGAGCTACTCAGCAAATGAGCGCTGAGGGGCGTCTCTTCACTGTAATTCTGTTCTTCAGCGGTACTGGTGTCACATCATCGTTAGCTCTCAGAAAAGCCGTGAAACAAACTGAAACAAAAAACAAGTTTTAGTTTTGACATATATTGTTTATGATGCACTTATTGAACTGAAGATTTTTGCCTGAACCCGTCCGGCCCTTGGGAATCACTTAAACATTTAGCTCTATGCTGTTATGTAAAAAACAAAAAGTAGAATCAACAACTATTTCGTTTCTCAGTTCATGACCTCTTCTGACACTACAAACAGCAACGTTTCAGTTTCATTGTCAAGTCTCTGTATTTATGTGTATATTTCTGTAATATAAAAGATGTAAACTAGAGAGTTTTTTCTGAAGAAAAAAAAGCCCAGATTTGAAAAAGCTGTTGACGAAGCTAAACCTCCTACTTATGTTGTGAAAAATTCTTTGGATATTCCCTATCGGTTCTTTCATGGTCACTTGGACATGTTTGGGACAACATTCCGAAACGGTCCGCTGCTGGTCCATTCCTGATATAATTACAGTAATGAATTGATGATAAAAATCCAAAAGTCACTTAACAAAAGTTACTGGGTGAATCAACAAACCACGCGAGTACAGATAATCCGTTTATTTTTCAACATAAATTCACTCGTGAAGTCGGATGCACTGCAGCTCTTAACAGGTGAACTGATGCGGTCCAAGTTTGGTGCATCTGATATTCACATACACAATGTGGGCTTATTTGGGAAGAGATGGTGTTGTGATGCTACACAAGACACATACCAGGCACTGAACGTGATGATCACTCGGCTGAGACTTGGGCCAGTTACGGGCCATGTGGTGACTCTAACTGGAATCCACATTTGCTCCAATCTGTTGTTTTGACTCACTCTGGCACTTGGACAAAGTAAAAATTGTTGTATGCGCCGGATAACCATCGTTGTTAACCAAACGCTGTTGATGAAGTGAATTGCATTGAAGTGATTGTGTGTAAACACTTCTGCAATCTTGAGGATATTCATAAGCTAAGTATCTGCTGTAACCAGCGCGTCTGTTTTAATGCTTCACAGAAGAATTAAACAGTCTCAGCTTTCAAGGACTGATCAGAAAACGCACTAAAAGTGCTGCATGCAGTCACTGGAGAGGAGGCCGGGGCTCAATACCATCAGCTTGCAATCCTCACAAGAGCTTAATTACGTAAAGTGGCCGGTTATGATGGTCTGAGCTAAACTCTAAACACTCTCTCTCTTAAATCTCTCTCTCTCTCTGGGCTCCGCCATGTTTTACTATCGAGTCCGAGCACTAATGTAGTACTCAAGCTTCGGGTTGTACTGCTGCTACACTGTAATATATATTTCATTACGGGACAAATGTCTCCTATTAGCAGCAGCTCCCGGTGGATTCAGAGCGCAGGGAACAGAAGGCAAAATATTGTCTATGAAAATTCTGACTTGTTTTTTTTACCCATACTTATAATATACATCTTAATGCGTAATAACTAATTGGCTGAAAGGAGTTTTTTATTTTTTTACGCCATCATTATTTCTGTTGTTTTAAGAGTAACGATAGCCTTGATTTTGTTTGGGATTCATCTGGAAGTGTACAGGTAAAATGTGTTTTGTTTTAGATCGCTGATTTTTCTGTAATACTTTATGGTTTAAGTCAAGCTCTTGCGCCAGACCCATTTTTAATCTTAAGTGTTTGTTTTTTTGTCTAGGTTTAAACATACTCAAATACTCTTGGGATCAGAGGTCTTCAGGAGAATACAAAAAATAGTCAAGGAGAGGGCACAAGGGCACAAGTTTGGTATTTGTCTGTCAAACAACATCTGTCTTTTTATTATTAATTCATAAAAGTCTGTCAGAGTGACCTTTTGTGCTACAGATTTGGTTTCGTCTGGCACGCAGAGGTACATTTGTGTAGGCCAAACACTGTATGAAGCTGGCCGAAGTGATTTTATTTTTAATGTGGCTTAGAAAACATGGTCTATGTTGACTTGGTTTGGTGTTTGTCTGACATAAGGTATGTGGGTTAAAATGATCCCGAAGAGGAGTCTGGCGCAGGTGGTTCTGTTCTTAACGCGGCACAGAAGATTAGGGGCAGATATTAAATCTTATTTGAGCTTGGTTGAGATCCGGCCCAGTCACGGCATACGTATGGGCTTGTATAAGGCCTGCTGTACCAGATAAAGATATGCTCTATTTTAGGAAAATCTAACAATAATACTTGTTGTAAGTGAGAGTTCAGGAAGCTCGAATGTTTAAACCACAATAACAAGAACAACTAAAATATCATCGTGTGTTGACATTTTCAATGACAAACCCAAAAAAAAAAACAGTAAAACTTGAATCATTTTTATCAAATATCAGCCAATAAACGTTGGCCAGCTAAATCACATTTCGCTCTAAAAGGATCCCAAAATCTGTTCAGAGAATGTCGGTCAAGTTTTGTACATTTATACGACAACGGAACGTTGTTGAGCAAGCTTGTTAATGAGAGTGCATGAAAGATTCTCTTAATCAACGTAGAGGAACCGTGAATTAGTTTGTGAGTTTAAATGTGTGTGAAGAAGGCTTTCTGGCTGCAAGGTTGTTTAATGCAAAGAGTTTCTAATAAACAAACAAACAGTGAAACAGCTTTAAACGTGAGCAACGAGAGGTTTTTTTAAGCACAGATAGAGAACACGTATATCTCACTCGACCCTTTCTACAGTAAATAAGAATCTGAGTTGGGCTGAAAATGTATATTTATGTATAGAAAGCTTGATGCAAACTGTGTGTATACTCGCTTAGACTCTTTAAGGACACTAATCTGATAAGAAGCGACAATCAAACGTTCTGATGATTGCTCTGAGGTCGATGGAGCAGTCAAGACGTCCTCCACTGTATTTAATAAAAGTGTATCATCTCTTCATGAGTCTGTTTTTCTGCACTGAGTTATGTACTCGTCCATGTTTATCGACTAGCTATTATACTTTCATACAGAGTGCTTTGACAGCATTGATTGGTCTGAGGAATTGACCCACATGCACTCGAGCCATTTATTGGCAAGAGGGTTGTTTTATGTCTTGCTGTGCACAGCCAGAGCGTTTGGAGTTTGTATTCTTTTGAGAATAAAGCGTAATAATACTAGAAGAGTTTTGTATTTGTACTCTTCACAGAATTTTTAAAATTAAAGCATTATTGTGTTAACGTTCTATGAGCCTCACAAAGCATCTGAGAGGATCAGAGACAGCATCACTAAAGGGATCGTTTTCTAATCTTTTTGTAAATTGTTTACGAGCAATAAGGGACAGGAGATATACGCGCACGTAATTCAGACCTGTGCTGAACAGAGATGCGTTTCACCTTAAGAGCTGCAAAGATGCACATCGCCAGTTCTGTTTTTTGATTTATGTTATTGCCTTCAAAAATAAAAACCACACATTAATATTAAAAAAGAGACATATTGTATCAAAAGTAAAACTCAACTTTTTTTTTCTTTTGTGGGCATCTAAAAAAAAAGGTCACAACAGGAAGTAAACGTCATTCAAATTATAAGCTAATGTAATTATGCATTTCTTCATACGTTTATTACATTTTTTGTGGTATAAGCATCTTTATAAAGAAACTACTTTATGAGTTTGTATAGCTCTGCACTAAAGGTTCAGCCATAGAACCAAAAAACTATTGTTGTTTATTCATATTGTGTGTTTTGTTCAGTCGCAGATATCGAAGAACTATTGATAATTTATTTTAAGTTCTTGTTGTTGCGCGGGATAAAGAGACGGTACACACCGCTGAAGAACCTGTGCCATATTGCTTTTTAAGATGTTTAACTGCAATTCATTTTAGACTGTGTTTATTGTTTCGCTCTGCCTGATTAAAAAACATGCAAAACCAAGCACCAAGACGATTCGATGACGACACATTTAGTGAGTTCTACTTCTGTAAAGGAAAACACAAGAGCATTTATTCCACACAATGAGAACAATCATGACATTTTGTGAAAAGTGTTAAATGGAGGTGAAACACGGAGCAGAAAGATAACAGGCTTTTACGGTGCATCATCCTGGATCTAATGAAGAATGTGATATTGTGACAAAACCTCTAGAAGCCTAATCGTCTGCTCTCCCTCTCTCTCTCTCTCTCTCTCTCTCTCTGACTCTGTTCTCTCTCTCTCACTTTCTCTCTCCCCTCTCTGACTCTCCCTCTCACTTTCTCACTCACTCTCTCTGTCTCTCTCCCTTCTCTCTCCTCTCTCTCCTCTCTGACTCGCCCTCTCACTTTCTCTCTCCCTCTCCCTCTCTCTCTGACTCTGTTTCTCTCTCCCTCACCTCTCTGACTCTCCCTCTCTCTCTCTGACTCTGTTTCTCTCTCTCACTTTCTCTCTCTCCTCTCCCTCTCTCTCTGACTCTATTTCTCTCTCCCTCACCTCTCTGACTCTGTTTCTCTCTCTCACTTTCTCTCCTCCCTCTCCTCCCTCTCTCTCTCTGACTCTGTTTCTCTCTCCCTCTCTCTCTCTCTCATCCCTCTCTCTCTGACTCTGTTTCTCTCTCCCTCTACCTCTCTGACTCCCCCCTCTCTCTCTGACTCTGTTTCTCTCTCTCACTTTCTCTCTCCCTCTCCCTCTCTCTCTGACTCTGTTTCTCTCTCCCTCACCTCTCTGACTCTCCCTCTCTCTCTCTGACTCTCTCTCTCTCTCTCACTTTCTCTCTCCCTCTCCGCTCCTCTCTCTCCTCCCTCACCTCTCTGACTCTCCCTCTCTCTCTCTGACTCTCTCTCTCTCACTTTCTCTCTCCCTCTCTCTCTGACTCTGTTTCTCTCTCTCTGACTCTGTTTCTCTCTCCCTCACCTCTCTGACTCTCCCTCTCTCTCTCTGACTCTGTTTCTCTCTCTCACTTTCTCTCTCCCTCTCCCTCTCTCTCTGACTCTGTTTCTCTCTCTCACTTTCTCTCTCCCTCTCTCTCTGACTCTGTTTCTCTCTCTCACTTTCTCTCTCCCTCTCTCTCTGACTCTGTTTCTCTCTCTCACTTTCTCTCTCCCTCTCCCCTCTCTCTCTGACTCTCCCTCTCTCTCTCTGACTCTGTTTCTCTCTCTCACTTTCTCTCTCCCTCTCTCTCTGACTCTGTTTCTCTCTCCCTCACCTCTCTGACTCTGTTTCTCTCTCTCACTTTCTCTCTCCCTCTCTCTCTGACTCTGTTTCTCTCTCTCACTTTCTCTCTCCCTCTCTCTCTGACTCTGTTTCTCTCTCTCACTTTCTCTCTCCTCTCTCTCTCTGACTCTGTTTCTCTCTCTCTCTCTCACTTTCTCTCTCCCTCTCTCTCTCTCTGACTCTCCCTCTCTCTCTCTGACTCTGTTTCTCTCTCTCTCTCTCTCTCTCTCTCTCTCTCTGACTCTGTTTCTCTCTCTCACTTTCTCCCTCCCCTCTCTCTCTCTCTGACTCTCCCTCTCTCTCTCTGACTCTGTTTCTCTCTCTCACTTTCTCTCTCCCTCTCTCTCTGACTCTGTTTCTCTCTCCCTCACCTCTCTGACTCTGTTTCTCTCTCTCACTTTCTCTCTCCCTCTCCCTCTCTCTCTGACTCTGTTTCTCTCTCTCACTTTCTCTCTCCCTCTCTCTCTGACTCTGTTTCTCTCTCCCTCACCTCTCTGACTCTCCCTCTCTCTCTCTCTCTCTGACTCTGTTTCTCTCTCCCTCACCTCTCTGACTCTCCCTCTCTCTCTCTGACTCTGTTTCTCTCTCTCACTTTCTCTCTCCCTCTCCCTCTCCCTCTGACTCTGTTTCTCTCTCCCTCTCTCTCCCTCTCTCTCTCACTTTCTCTCTCTCTGTTTCTCTCTCCTCTCTCTCTCTCTCTCTCTGACTCTCCCTCTCTCTCTCTGACTCTGTTTCTCTCTCTCTCTCCCTCTCTCTCTGACTCTGTTTCTCTCTCTCACTTTCTCCCTCCCCTCTCTCCCTTCTCTCTCAAGAGTGCATCGTTGTTACTCTAGGTGCTCTTTTTTTTTAAGCGCAGCACAAAACATGTTTAGTCAACAAATGATATTATATAAAACTTGTATAACACATGAATTTAATACGCATTCCGTAAACATTCACCTGTATTGATATTAAACATCCTTCACAAGGAATTGCATCGCTCTTAAAAGTTATATGTTTTAACTTTGCTCAGTAAAACAATCAAATATTTTTTCCTTTCACTGAAGCAATTACAAAAAATGCAAATACTTTTTGAAGCAACAAAAGAAATTGTTGTATTGTGTTCTTTGTCTATATTAGTCTTTTTAAAATGTCAATTACAGATCATTATTGAAAAAATATGCTATAAACAAATAAAATATGATTGACTTCTGTGTTATTGTTTCTTTTATCAGCTGCTGAGCATAATATATAATAGAATTGAATAGACAAAATTGATTTGAAAAAAGAAAGCATTTTTTTAATAATAGCTGAACTGTACCAATAAATAAGTAAATACTTTTATTGATGCGTTTAGGAAGACAAAACAACACGATTCACTTTAATTATCTTGTAACACTTTGTAAGCTAAAATAAATATTTCTTTCTGATTAAAACAATTTTTTAATTATATTTTGCCTTCTTTTGGGGCCTACTACAGAGAGCTGTTAGAAATGTTATAATATATAATTTGAATGTATAATATATAGTTTGAATGTTTGAGACATTTTCACAACATGTAAATAAAGTTCCTGGAATAGCAATATTCTTTTAAAACACCCTCTCTACATTAATTAAATATACAATAAAATGTTTATAAGTGAAATGCTTCATGCTGTTTTTTAGAGGCGGACTGAAAAAATATGAATCCTTTTTATTAAAGCTTGTAGACATCCACATTAATGTACGATCCGCTGACAGAGCTGAGAAATAACACAAAAACTGAGAAATTGTATTTCATTTCTACAGAATCCTTTTTTCATTCTTGAAGGGCGTCACGGTGGCGCAGTGGGTAACACGCTCGTCTCCTCTCGTCAAAGAAGGTTGCTGGTTCGAGCCTCGGCTGGGCCAGTTGGTATCTCTGTGTGGAGTTCTCATGTTCTCCTCGTGATCGTGTGGGTTTACTCCGGGTGCTCCGGTTTCCTCCACAAGAACAAAGACATGCGGAATAAGAGAATTGAGTAAAAACGATTGTTCATAGTGTTTGAGTGAGAATGAGTGTGTGTGGATGTTTCCCAGCGATGGGTTGCAGCTGGAAGGGCATCCGCCGCATAAAACAATCCACTGTGGCGACCCCGAAAGGGAAGAAAGCCGACAAGAAAATGGATGAAAAAGAAAAAAAGAGAACTGAAAAGTACACTGATTCATGTTGTGTACACTGATTATGCTGTAAAAATGAATAACTACAGTGTGTCAATCTTACACTATAATGTTGTTATTTAAACAACAAAAGAGAGTGGAAAAATGAGTGACAGCAATGAGTCACCAGCGAAAAGCGCAAAACCTTCACAAATTAACATTTTTGTGGAGCTGCTCCAGATTATCAGGAAGTTGAAACCCAAAGCTTCATGAGGACCGTTGCATGTCGATGTAGCCACAACAAATGAACCAGAACAAGCCGTTTCTTCAACACAGGGGCTTCCTGCAGGAAGTTTCACTTATGTAGCCATCGCTCTGCTCTTTTTAGCACCAACAACGCTTCATAAGGACCCGAAGAGAAGCCATGAACATCCCAGAGGGAGAACCCAAGAGTGCTTCATCAAAATTTAAAGGCACAGACAATGTTTTATGACTTTACCTCGTCCTCATCATTAATGGATTTCTTTCCCATTCTATTTCCTCAGAGAAATCAACAGTTAAACCCCTCTGCAGTTCTGCCGCAAAGAGATGAGGTTTTGTGGTCTGCTAAATAACGAACGCATTTCATTAATCTGCTAGCTGCAGGTTGTTTTGGTTCATCTCAGCAGAAGACGCTGCTCTAAAGGGATGCATCCAAGAAAGCAGCTGGAGGTGCCTCAGGGCTCAGTGATCGGACAGCTTCTGTGTTTGCTTTAGAGCACGTCACTGTTGTTTCCCATGCTGTTGATGGCAGATTTCTTTGGTTTTCAAGAGAATTAATGACTGAATGACTTGAGGCGTGGTTTAAAGAGACACTATTATGTGTTTTTAAACTATCATGTGGCGTGAAACATAGCATTAGGTTTGAGTACCCTGTTGGAGTTTTAAATCTGAAAGTGCGCACGTATCTGAAAATTTGTGTGTCAAAATACCACCTTCCATAAGAAAGAGTCGACTTTGAATTGCTGAAACGAGTCTTAGCTGAAAATGATGAAAACTGAACTTGCATGAAGGGAATCCTTTCACCGAGATTATCATGCAGGAAGGGAAAGAGTTATAGTTTATCTGTGTCCAGCAGGAACCATAATTTGACAAGAGACCCTAAATGACGTTCCAGTCAACTCAGTTTCTCTAAATTGATAGACAGATCCATTCAGCAGCTCCGTAAACTGCTCTGGTTGCATCACACAGAGGGGGTTTATCACAAACGAGTCACTTCACGAATCATTTGAGAATCAGTAAATGCATATTATAAGAAAATGAAGCCATTTTTCAACCTGCATGTGTCAACCTGGTGTTGGAGACCTCCAACATCAAATAAGAAACCTTTCAAAATCACAAAAGGAGCACTTTTCAGTGTGCCTACAGTGCTACCATCTTGGTATTGAGTTATGGAGACACTTTAGGATGTTTTTGTTGCTTTTTTTCTACCCATGTGGCTTTCGTGTTAATGGGCAGTGCTTCACATTCCAAATTATCTTGTTTCTTCTTTGCTCACAATATGCTGAAAGCAAAGCTGTTCGTGTCTCTCTTTTCTCATGAAAAGGTTATAAATAAAGGAGGAATCGTGTCACCTGAGATCGTCCTGCATCCCTGAATGTGACACCCACGCTCGATAGCGCTCTGAAGGTAAAGGATGCAATGTCACCGCTCGCCTCCGAGCATCACTTCCTGCGCCTGACCTCCAGCCATCTCCCTGTCTTCATCTCGATATATTCTTTCACTTTTCCAGCCCTCACATCATCTAGAAGACTCAACCCCCGGACCACTCCATTCTGCATCTGCACTGATGAATAATGCAGGACGCAGAAAATACGTCAATAACACTCGTTCATGAACAAATAAATAATTCACTCCCTGCACAGAGGACGCCTCGGCTGTGTGTGAAGGCAGACCGCTGTTTTACAGTAAGCATGCACTTGTTTATTGGTAAATAGGGTTATGAAACTGCAGGCCTCCCTCCATCTGTTGTGCTCAGTAAATACTCTGAATAAATCACATGGTGTTAAATCTAAAGCGATAAGTAAGATAAGGTTACATATGCACCTCAGCACCTTATCTGACCAGACATGAAAAGAGTTAAAAAAAAAAAAAAAAATTCATTCATTGAAAGTAAAGTTGCCAACGTAAAAATCTACTCTAAAAGTCTAAAAAAGTCTCTAGTTAAAGATTTAACGGTAGGTTTTGTAAAAATGCACTCTTCGCAGCAGCTTTTTTAGCAGCTCTGAGTTGTTTATGAGCCGTATATTGTGTTAACGTTTTATGAGCCTCACAAAGACATTCAGAGGATCAGAGACAGCATTCATCATCACTAAAGCTATCGTATTCTAAACTTTTTGTAAATTGTGTACGAGTACGATTTATGGCCTTATCTTCAAAAATAAAAATCACACATTAATATTAAAAAAAGAGACATTTTGTATCAAAGGTAAAACTCAACAAAGACTCTTTGGTGGGTATCTTGAAAAAAAAGTCACAACAGGAAGTAAACGTCGTTCAAATTACTACAAAAAGCTACTGTAATTAAGCATTTCATACGTTTATTAAATTTTATGTAGTATAAGCATCTTTATAAAGAAGCTACTCTATGTTGGAGTTTGTATAGCTCTGCACTAAAGGTTCAGCCATAGAACCAAAAAACAATTGTTGTTTATTCATATTGTGTGTTTTGTTCAGTCGCAGATATCGAAGAACTATTGATAATTTATTCACCACTACTTCCAGTCTGAGTAACCATAGCAACGGCTAGAACCCCAGAAACAAAATGGCTGCCCGTACAGCGCAACTCCTCACCCTATATTGTTAATATGATCATGCTCTATCAGGTTCTTCTCAGAAAGTTAATCTCGATCAGTCAGCGTGTGTTTTGTTTAAAAGTATATTGGTGTAAGAATTTATATTGTTTTGACACTGCTTTATTTCCACTAGGAGCAGCACAATTGTAAAGTTTCCTCCTGTTCAGACGCTATATCTGTTCCCTCGCTGAATAAAGTTAAACCCCTCCAAGTCTTTCAGCTTGCTTGAGAGATCGAATTTTCACAATAAAAAATTTTATTGTTTACACACAGAACATCATTTCTCCCTTTTAGAGCAAGCTTAGTGCATTTGAATAAAAAAAACCTGTTTTTTTTCACGTGTTTTTATTAGCATTCTTTCAGTTGAAGACAGACAAGTGATCAAACACTCTCTCAGTGCTTTGGCCAGTGGCTGAAATAAACCAGAATGACTCCCTTGTTCTCTCCCAAGAAACTATTAAATAAATAAATAAATATATAGAAAAGCATGCACTAGCTCTATAAAAGCAACAAGGAAATATTAGCACACAGTTGCTCTGCCGTTGAGCGTACATTCATGGCAGAGTTCTCCAGTGACCTGCTTCCATTTTAACCTCAGCCTCTTTCATTTTGAGCCCTCTGAATTTTGGTTTGTTTACATTAAAATTAAAATAAAAAGCGTAGGAAAACAGTGACATGTTGAGGGCCTGAGATAAAGTAGCTAAAGGTGAACTTATGTCTTATTGTGTTACGTTTACAAACGCTCGCCTGGCGTTTATTTCTGCTGAGCGCGTTCCTCAAGCAGACTGTATCTCATTCGATCGTAGAACGAAGGAGACTTAAATGAGTTCTACTGCTCAGCACTTGTGTTATATGATTACATGCACGCTTTTAAATGTATTCCGTCCCGCACAGGTTACAAGCCAAACTTACGCACAGAGAACTCTCTCCCAATAATCCTCGTTTTGACTCGAAGCTCTGCACCTAACCCCATAAACACTCTGGATTCCAAAAACTGTAGCTAAAGCTGAGACGTTGAGATGCTGTGCCTTATAAAAAAAAATAACAATCTCAACAAAAATGTAATCTTGTGAATGGGTTGTTAGTATGAAGGCGGAAACATTGTTGTGAGGTTTATGTTGCACGCAATTAAATACTCAGTGTACATTGTGCATTAGAATTATTGACAACAAACTTGTGGAACACACGATGTATGCGATCCCTCTCCTCTCCCTCGTCCTCTCTTTTTTATGTTTTTATTCATTCTCTGAAAGGGCAGAGTTTAAGCTGCAATCTTAATATTTAAAAGATAAACTGCTAAAGTTTTATTTATTTAAAAGCACTTTTTGACCTTAAAAAAAGATATGCTTGTGTTACATTTTTACAATCTTTCCAACCTTGTTTAACGTTCACCCTAAAATGTAAAGCTTCCATTACCAACATCAAATTTGGTTTAACTCGCTTTGCCAAATGGATCATTTTATTTTAGCAATCGCTGCCATTTTGCTGCATTTGTTATGATAGACTTCATAGGGGTGAGCAGAACAGCTAAAAACTCTACGATCATGAACCAATATCTAAAAGAAATGTATGTCTTTATACGTTTGGTGCATCCTAAAAAAGAACCGCTGTGTCAATTGAGTCAGAAAGCGAACTGTATCACTCCCAGAAATGAAAATGTACACCTAACTGGTTCAAAACATAGATGGCTGCAAGAAACATAAATATATGTCCAGAACAGCGACCTTCTATGAAAGAATGAGTGAAAGATGAGCTATATATCATAGTGTTCATTTTCAGTTAAATGTGTGACCATCCCTTTCAAGCTCAGCTCAGAGAGTCTTGGCGGCTCAACTCTGAGTCTGAGCTAGGCTCCAGGAGGGCGAGGGGATCCTGGAGATCAGGTTCAAGATCCGGATCGTTCTCGTCGTCGCTTTCTGCGCTGTAGTCGACTTCCTCTAGAAACGCTGGCTCATCCTCGTCTAGCACGTAGGTGGTGGGGCTGCAGGAGACATGGAATCAGCTCCAGTTACTTCAAGCAATCTTTCGGATCATCTCATGGAGATACAATGCTACTGATGAGGTAGCTCACATCTCGCATGCGATTAGAATGCAGGCTACTGTTTACATTTCAAATTTGAGTGAAAATTCCATTCCATGAAAATATTCAGTTTCATTAATAAATATCTGCATGTCAAGCCTTAATCTTACTTTGTTCTACAAGAGTGATTGAACGTCGACTTCAGTCGTTCCTAAGCTAGCATCACAAGGGAAAGTGAAAGGTTGCAGCTTGTTTTAAGCACCAAGAACTGACTGGTTTTGGCATCGAAACCAACAAGCAACTTCCAGGTCATCTCCGCAGCATTAGTGAGGAGTCGTTCATGAATGATTCGTTCTTTGTGAACGACTCTTTAATGTGACTCTGTAGGAACGAATCGTGTCGGAGAGGGATTGGTTCAGTGGCGCATGCGCAGCATCTTCTGGTTTTCCGAGCGTAACGCGCTCATCATTAACGACAAGAGAACGAAAGGAGTCGGAGGAGTCGAGAAAGAGCTAATCTTTTCTGTTTCTGTCTCAAACTGTGTTTGGTTAATATTAGGGAGCGTCACGTGACAGAAGAACTAAAGGAGCTGCAGGACTCGGGAAAAGAAGGAATCTTTTAGGTTTCTGGCTCATATTGTGTTGGAGCGTCACGTGACAGAAGGCCCCGGGGCCGGAATGAACTCGTTACCATCAGAGAGAAGTGATGAGTGGAACAAATGAGACTTTAACCTAAACACAGATCAGAGCTGAACTGAACCAGAATAAAAGACCCAGGTAGGCTCAAGTCAAATATTTTTTTTGTCTTCTAGCATTATAGTTTTATCTTATTTATAGTGTGATTCGTATTTGTGTATATAATAAATGTGTTCGGGAAGAAACACACAACATTTAATTGGTATTTTACTAAAATTAATGAAATGAACGAAATGACTGGAAAAAGATTCGTTCATTTTGCTGAATGGGACTCAAAGATCCGAGTCGGTGAAATGATCCGAACTTCCCATCACTAGCAGCATCATACTGTTTCTCTGCATTCAGTCTCCTACCTACCTATCTCTCTCTCTCCTAACACAATAACCCTTCAAACAGCGATGATGGTTTTATGGCTCTTTTGTTAAATGGTTTAATGTGTGGTCTGGTGGTTTGGCTGGTTTTAGTGGGTTTTTAATGGTTTTAATGGTGTGAAACTGGATCCGAGGGGAGCGCCGGGCAGACTCAAAGTGGATTATGGGGGGTTTGATCAGGTGATTAGACGGAGCTAATGAGCAGAGTGCTTTTCTGCCCCATGTGACCCGCGTCTCCTCGAGTGGAGCCGGCTGTTAGAAGAGAACTGGAAGATCTGTGCGCTGATCCATTACAGAAGTATCTAGATTGTGACGTCATGCTCGTCTGACTGCAGCTGACTGATGGGATCATGGTGCTCCAAGCGAGCAGGTTCTCGAGCTCTCACCTGGTGATGTTGGAGACGTTGCGGCTCTCCATCAGCTCGCTCTCTGAGTCCAGCAGCTGTGAGCTGTGATTGTGAAGCTCCAGCGGCAACATCGAGCGCCTGAACTTGAGCATAGCCAAACAGAACTGAGATCCCATCTCCTCCAGCTCATTTGTGCCAATCTGGAGCCCCTGCAAACACATCACAGCACTTCTTGATGGAGCAACCGAGAAATGTCTGAGTGCATGGCACACTAGTGCAGATCACTGAGAATCCTGTGGTTATTTTTATTTCTAAAAACATTCTGCTAACACACGGTGAAATACTGGCTGATGTGATTATCTCTGATTTAAACCTAAATATTACAGTAAAAACAGGTTTTGTGCTGCTTTTTCAAACAATTAAATCAAACCCCTTCACATATTCTAAACCCAAAAAACATCAAACAAAACGTCATGTTCCTGCAACATTGGGAGACGCCAGTGTGTCTTGGGAGTCACTGTCAAAGCTGACACACACCAGCACTCACAGAGAGCCTGCAGCACCTCCTGCTGGTCAATAAAGAGGACATCTGTCCTCTAGATCAGCGCGTCCCATTATTTCTGGAGGGCTGCAGCTGGTGTTAAATTAGACAGTTTAGTCATTAATCAGTATTTAATCAACAAAAATATTTTTAATTTTATGTACGCTTAATTTAGCAAGTGTAAAAAAAAAATCATCAAACTTAACACATTGAAATGAAATCAAATTTAACCTTGTTATAAAACGCAATACGAAAACGTCTTAAAAATTTATTCAATTATGTTAACGATTCATGGGTACACAATCGTTAAAACCAAACAAAATGTTGTTCAATAAAAAAGAAAAAGCAACAAAAAAAGGAGCTTCAGAGAAAGCTGGCTTTAAGTCGTGAGTAAAAGTGGACTTCAAGAGAAGGGGAACCATGATGGTAGCACTGTGCGCACACTGAAAAGTGCTCCTTTTGTGATTTTGAAAGGTTTCTTATTTGATGTTGTTCCCTCAGTTCATGCTAAAATTTATGTCACAGCTAATTTAGCTTTCATTTTAGAAAGCATGCAGATTGTAATCGCAAATACCTTGTATTTTCCCTGATCGCAGCCACACAGTGTGCTCTCCATAGTGTAGCTCCTCTGAACCCCGATCTCCCTCCACACCACCACCCGCGCTGTGGCTTCTTTAGAGCGCTCCACCACAAAACTGCAGCTGGAGAGGCTGAACGCTGATGCCGTCTGAGCCAGCAGCTTCGGGAGGGTCTGCAACACAGCGAGGCTCATGTTCAACAGTCATGAACAATAGACTTTTATTGATTTAGGTCCACTATTTAGGTATTTATATATAGGAATAAACAGAAAAATACATCCATCCATCCATCTTCTCCCGCTTATCCGGGGCCGGGTCGCGGGGGCAGCAGTCTAAGCAGGGATGCCCAGACTTCCCTCTCCACAGACACTTCTTCCAGCTCCCCGGGAGGGATCCCGAGGTGTTCCCAGGCCAGCTGGGAGACATAGTCCCTCCAGCGCGTCCTGGGTCTTCCCCGGGGCCTCCTCCCAGTGGGACATGCCCGGAACACCTCCCCTGGGAGGCGTCCAGGAGGCATCCGGAACAGATGCCCAAGCCACCTCAGCTGACTCCTCTCGATGTGGAGGAGCAGAGGCTCTACTCCGAGCTCCCCCCGGGTGACGGAGCTTCTCACCCTATCTCTAAGGGAGCGCCCAGCCACCTGACGGAGGAAGCTCATTTCGGCCGCTTGTATCCGGGATCTTGTCCTTTCGGTCATGACCCAAAGCTCATGACCATAGGTGAGAGTAGGGACGTAGATCGACCGGTAAATCTAGAGCTTCACCTCTCGGCTCAGCTCCCTTTTCACAACAACAGACCGATACAGCGACCGCATCACTGCAGATGCTGCACCGATCCGCCTGTCGATCTCGCGCTCCATCCTCCCCTCACTCGTGAACAGGACCCCGAGATACTTGAACTCCTCCACCTGAGGCAGGAGCACTCCACTGACCTGGAGAGGGCAGGCCACCTTTTCCCGGTCGAGAACCATGGCCTCAGACTTGGAGGTGCTGATCCTCATCCCAGCCGCTTCACACTCGGCTGCAAACCGCCCCAACGCACGCTGCAGGTCCAGGCCCGAAGAAGCCAACAGGACAACATCATCTGCAAACAGCAGTGATGAAATCCTGAGGTCCCCGAACCGGACCCCCTCCGGCCCCCGGCTGCGCCTTGAGATTCTGTCCATAAAAACTATGAACAGAACTGGTGATAAAGGGCAGCCCTGCCGGAGGCCAACGCGCACTGGGAATAGGTCTGACTTTGTGCCGGCAATGCGGACCAAGCTCCTGCTCTGGTTGTACAGGGACCGGACAGCCCTTAGCAGAGTGCCCCGGACCCCATACTCCCAGAGCACCTCCCACAGGACACCACGAGGGACACGGTCGAACGCCTTCTCCAAATCCACAAAGCACATGTGGACCGGTTGGGCGAACTCCCATGACCCCTCGAGGACCCTGCAGAGGGTATAGAGCTGGTCCAGTGTTCCACGACCAGGTCGAAACCCGCATTGTTCCTCCTGCATCCGAGGTTCGACTATCGGCCGAACTCTCCTCTCCAGTACCCTGGCATAGACTTTCCCCGGGAGGCTGAGGAGTGTGATCCCCCGGTAGTTGTAACACATCCTCCGGTCCCCCTTCTTGAAAAGAGGGACCACCACTCCGGTCTGCCATTCCAGAGGTACGGTCCCTGACTGCCACGCGATGCTGCAGAGACGTGTCAGCCAGGACAGTCCCACAGCATCTAGGCACCTGAGGTACTCAGGGCGGATCTCATCCACCCCCGGTGCCTTGCCACTGAGGAGCTTACCAACCACCTCAGTAACTTCGGCTTGGGTGATAGACGAATCCACCTCAACTACCCCAGCCTCTGCCTCCTCGACAGAGGACGTGACAGTGGGATTGAGAAGATCCTCAAAGTATTCCTTCCACCGCCCGACCACATCCCTGGTCGAGGTCAACAGCTCTCCACCTCCACTGTTAACAGTGTTGGTGGGGCACTGCTTTCCCCTCCTGAGGCGCCGGACAGTTTGCCAGAATTTCTTTGAGGACGACCGATAGTCTTCCTCCATGGCCTCCCCGAACTCCTCCCAGGTCCGAGTTTTTGCCTCTAACACAGCATTGGCTGCTGCGCGCTTGGCCTGCCGGTACCGGTCGGCTGTGTCTGAAGTCCCACAAGCCAACCATGCCTGATAGGACTCCTTTTTCAGCTTGACGGCATCCCTTACTTCCGGTGTCCACCACCGGGTTCTGGGATTGCCGCCACGACAGGCACCAGAGACCTTACGGCCACAGCTTCGCACTGCGGCAGTGACAATAGAGGTGGAAAACATGGTCCACTCGGACTCCATGTCTCCAGCCTCCCCCGGTATCTTGTGGAAGCTCTCCCGGAGGTGGGAGTTAAAGCTCACTCTGACAGGGGGCTCTGCCAGACGTTCCCAACAGACCCTCAGCGTACGTTTGGGTCTGCCAGGTCTTTCCGGCCTCCTCCCCAGCCAGCGGATCCAACTCACCACCAGGTAGTGATCGGTTGATAGCTCAGCCCCTCTCTTCACCCGAGTGTCCAAAACACATGGTCGAAGGTCAGATGATACGACAACGAGGTCAATCAACGACCTTCGGCCTAAGGTGTCCTGGTGCCATGTGCACCGATGGACACCCTTGTGCTTGAACATGGTGTTTGTTATGGACAAACCGTGACGGGCACAGAAGTCCAATAACAGAACACCACTCGGGTTCAGGTCGGGGAGGCCATTCCTCCCAATCACGCCCCTCCAGGTGACGCTGTCATCCCCCACGTGCGCATTGAAGTCCCCCAGAAGAACGATGGGGTCCCCGGTTGGAGCACTTTCCAGCACCCCTCCCAGGGACTCCAAGAAGGCCGGGTACTCTGCACTTCTGTTCGGCCCGTAGACCGTAACAACAGTGAGAGACCTGCCCCCAACCCTAAGGCGGAGGGAAGCGACCCTCTCGCTCACTGGGGAAAAATCCAACACATGGCGGCTGAGCTGGGGGGCTATGAGCAGGCCCACACCAGCATGCCGCCTTTCACCGCGGGGGACTCCAGAGTAGTGAAGAGACCAGCCCCTCTCGAGGAGCTGGGTTCCAGAGCCCAGGCTGTGCGTGGAGGTGAGCCCGACAATCTCTAGCCGGTAGCGCTCCACCTCCCGCACAAGCTCAGGCTCCTTTCCCCCTAGCGAGGTTACATTCCATGTCCCCAGAGCTAGCTTCTGTGTCCATGGATTGGGCCGCCGAGGTCCCCACCTTCGGCTGCCGCCCAGATCACAAAGCACCGGCCCCTTACGGTCCCTCCTGCGGGTGGTGGGCCTACTGGAGGGCGATCCCACGTGGCCTTTTCGGGCTGGGCCCGGCCGGGTCCCATGGGAAAAGACCCGGAAAATATCAGAAATATCAGAGCACTGATGAAAACATTATTAAAGAGGTCGTGAACTGAGGAAGAAAGCAGTTCAATAAAGCAAACCTAAAACCTCAAAATGTTAAAACAACCTTTGTTAGTGACAGCAGAGTTACGTGGTAACCTCACAGATTTCCCCTCAACATTAACTTAACTCTCTTAACTCTCATCACTGAGTCGCTAGTAAGCCGGCAATGCGTTCCAGTGAACTTACTCGAGATGTAAACAGACACTTAAACATAAACCTAAACAACCAATTTAAGTGTTTAACTGTTGAACACTAATACATCTACAACAACAGACACACTTCTTGGCTTGGTGCTGCTAAACTCCACCAAGCTGCACCAAGCTATCTAGGAGAGGGGGAGGAGAGGAGGAGGAGGAGGAGGAGGAGGCGAGATCTACCTCAGAGAGGACCATCTGTGTGAGACGCTGGGAGGGAACCCCTGTCCACTGCTGACCATCACAGCCATGCCGGAGTCCTGCAGCGATGAGCACATCGGCCTCTTCAGTACGTCGCAGTGATGTGTTATTCTTTTCCCAAATGCTTCCATGCTTCATGCGTCTGGTGTTTCAGGAAGCCGTCCGGTGATCTTTCTCTCTGCGCGAGTGCATCCTGGAGAGACCAACTCCAGCTGGGTGATGAAGGGCACGCTGGAGTTTCTCCTGAGCTGCAGTCCTCAGGCTCAGAGTCTGAGGGAGAGCTACATCTTCAAGATCGTCCCCATGCTCAACCCTGACGGCGTCATCAACGGGAAGTACGTCAGCCATCGTCTTTGGTTTCCATTCTCGTCACTCTTTTCTTTGAGATAGCAAAATCTTCAACTGGTTCTCAGTCAAAATCATATTCATAAACTCAGTCATTCATTGCTGTTGTGGTCCGGTGGATAATTAGATCAACTTGTGATCTGAAGGTCACAGGTTCGATCCCCAGATCCACCGAGGTGAAGGTGGAGTGAGTGATGAAACACTTGCTCTCCATCTTCAGCAACCACAGCTGTGCAGCCCTCGAGCGAGCTCCAGTTCCCCGACTGCTCCCCGGGGCCCACAGTCATGGCTCCCAATGCTCCGGGTGAGTGCTCACGGTGTGTTTGTTTACTGCTGTGTGTGTGTGTACACTAGGATTGGCTACATGCCGGGTATGGCTCACTCCAGATCTGGCCAAGTGGTCACTTTCACTTCACTTCACTGTTTCAGCCCAACTTTCTCAAAAAGTTTTTTTTTATTTCAAACATATTCTTTCGGAGTAAAACTAGACATTATTTTGGAGCATAAAGTATTAGTTCTTGATGAATACATCTCAGTTGAAATAATTTTATTTGTTGTTAGCTGCGAGAAGAGTGCACTCGTTCAACAATTAGTAAAATTTTACACTAAAGGGGTTTAGAAGACCATTGAAAGCATCCTTTAATATTAATTGAACGGGGTCATGAGCGGATGAGAGTGAAATGTGCGAGCATTATTGAAAACATGAGCTCTTCCTGCAGTCACCGATGCTCTCTGAGTGGCGAGGATCTTAACCGGCAATGGCAGAACCCTAATGCTGAGCTCCACCCCACGATCTACCACGCCAAGAGTCTCCTGCAGTACCTCAGAGCTATTGGAAAAACTCCTCTGGTGAGAATCCCTGCGGTTTCAAGTGCCAAGACTAGCATCCCTTTACATTAAAACCAGTCATATTATAAGGGGTTATAATTTTATATTTTGGGTTTGATGATGTTTCACCTCACTCTATATGGATGTTTATTGTAGGTTTTTATTATTTACACTACTCTCTGGTAATTTCTCCAGACCCCTCTAGTTATTTGTTAGTCAAAGTCTCGGTACGGTGGAAGACGGAGGTTCTTCTAACTGAGTGTGTGTTTTCAGGTGTTCTGTGACTATCACGGCCATTCGCGGAAGAAGAACGTTTTCATGTACGGCTGCAGCATCAAGGAGACCATTGGC